>CM053783.1:846257935-846505435 GCA_028749045.1 Cupressus sempervirens
TGACACAATCAAGACTAAGAGATCAAGAATTCAAGCTTTTCAATCTAACAAGCAATCAAGGCATATGTATACATTGATATTCAATGAAATATTTGGCATCGGCATGAGAGACATGGAGTGAATGTTAGATACAAGCATTACTGAAGACATCCATATTCTACTTATCCTACATCCCAAGCCAAAACTATGTTAAAGATTATTTCAAATTATTCATAAGTGATTCAACAAAACAAAGGTTTGTGAATGTGTTTCATTTTGTCAATCCTCTTCTACTAATAATAATCTTTCCTTCTATTTTAGTCATTTTCAATTTAATTTCAAGGTTGATTCTTCAATAGGGGTTTGACTAAAGAAAACCCCTTCACACAACCATTTTACTTTCTTTTTTTTTTTGTGATGTAGGTGACATGCTATACAAATGAAAAAATACTGAACCTAAAGTAGAGATTGAATCTTATTCAACAAAAATAAAATTTGATAATTCTTGATAGAAGGTGTATCATACTTAACCCAAACCCTTAGAGACACTCCATATGTACTACTTTGAAGTATAGTCTTGATCACAAGTAAGTTATAGTTTTTGTTTTTCAATCTATTTGTGGATTTGGTGTTACTTTTCATCAATGTCTTCTTGTTTAGTTACCTAATATTCTCTTTCATTCATAGTTTACACACCTAACTCATCAACATAATGAAAAAAGAATCTATGTATCCTCTTGGCACTTATGCCTCCTTGAGTCTAGTGAATAAATCTTCCTTGCAATGTGTGATTTAAGATAGGTATGAGCTTCCTAGTTTGATCATCCATCCTAGTTATTATCCCTTGCATGCTTCCTTATTTCCATCACATATACCAAATTCAAGAGTTATGCCTTCCACATTTTGAGAAAGAATTAAGCTATCAACAAGGTTAAATATTACATTGCCATTAAAAAAAGGTTTTCATGTTTTTCCAAATATATGTTGTATAAGTTTAGGGAAAGTTTTGTTAATCTTGAAAAAAGTTTTATTTTTAATAGAACATGTCAAGCTATTCTAGAGTTTTGTCACATTTTAAAAATGTTTTCATAATGGTTTGCTAGATATCATGATAGTAAAACATATCAAAATATTTTAAATAGAGAGCTACAAATAAGGATTATAATGGTTTTGGTTTTAATTATTGTGGAGTTCAAGGAAAGAGCCATGTCTATTATTCATTTGAAATTTTATTATAATCAAGAAGAGGTTCCTATAGTCTTCAATGTTGGATGCAATTTGGTGGAAACTTTCTATTAATTTAATAGAATAATAAATTTATGTAGCTTTCATGATATTTTCATAGTGAGAAGAAAACATCAATGATCTATGATAATTACTTTAGGTTTTGAACAAAGGACAAGATAGAGGCATGGAACTGTAACAAAAATAATGGTAATAGTGGATTAGTTTGTGTTGAATCCTCATTATCAAACATTAAAATATGAGTGTGTGACATCTTAAGTTCAATAAAAGTTTTTTATTTTATCAGAAGCTCTTTTCATGTTTTATTGAAGTGTGCATCAACATCTATTAATAGATTACACTATTGTTGAAACCTTGAATCAAAAAACTTTATCACACGCCTTAATAAAACTTTATGCATACCTCAGTCTTATCTGGGAGGGATATTAAATGAAGAATTTCATAAGAAATGCTTGTCATGGTAAGGGTTTTTTCTTTTATCATGGGGTGTTTTATGACATTTTTATGGGATTTCAAATGAAATTCATTCTAATAATTTTTTAAAAATATTTGTTTCCTATCAAAACTAATATCAAGTGTGAAAGTTGTGTTCAAGGGTTTTGCATAATTATACTGTATATTGTCCTTCTATTTCATTTGGTCTCATTGTAGCATAATAGTTGACATGATAAATGTGTATGTCACACTAAAGAGAGTGAAATTTTTCATTATTTCATTATTATTATTATACATAATGTCAATAGGTGTTTTTGAATTGCAAATGAGTTTGTGTTATTCTTTAAATATACATGTGATAGTGACAAAATAAAAAGTGCCAACTAGAATATGTGTTAAGTTTTCATATGAAGTCAATGTTTAACAGGAAAACGTTCCTCTTTTTAATAAATTTTTAAAAATTTCCATCATGCATATAAATCCTAAAAATAATAATTATAAAAACTATGATTGCGTTAGAGAGAAATATCAAATGGCATTTCCAACATCAAATGATTAACAAAATCATCAAAAATGTCATGAATATGTAGTAAAGAGGGATCAAAACCTCAAGAAGAAATATTGGTGGTAGAGCTTCTTTAGGTTAGGATGGAAAATAACACTCATTTTTCCATCTTAAGGGTAGGGGCATACATAGCCTCGTTATTGCATATATGTTGTTCATTTTAAGCATGAAATATAAAGTACACTAGCATAACACAACTTGCTAGGGCCAATTACTCTCCCTTTTCACATAATTAGGATGTTGATATTTGGTGATTGATTAGGAAAGTACTGTATGATTTTCATAATCCATGGGGTTTGAGTTATGATTTTTTTTGGTTAACTCATTAACCATTTCCCAAGGTTGACTTGTCAGGTATGTTTAGGGATAATAATAGGTTGAAGTTACTAGATAATAATAATGAACTCATTGTTTAGTGGACATAGCCCATGGATTGGGTGAACCATGTTAAATATTTTTGTCTTCTATTCATTTATGTGTGTCTTATTCCTTTGTGATATGCCTATAGTTACATGTAACTATTATTTTCTGTCTAACTAATCCTAAAATAGGATTAGTTTACTAGTACAACATAATTTCCTAGACCATTAAACATATCTTGGTAGATACATTCCAATCCCCAAGGTTGTAGATTGATTGATCTTTGGGGTGCATAGAAAAATTCATCTTCATGGATACAACAAAACTTGGTTCATTCATGAGGTGAACACATACATGCACACATGGGAAAAGATTCCAAAAGGTGCATGCCTTTTTTTCATAGGATTGAATACTAGGAACACAAACTTTATAGACTTTAAAATATATCTTTTGTGTGGTTTATAGTAAAGCATACAAATCATACTAGGTGAGATAATCACACACCTTTTTGTTTTGTTTGCAATATCTCCCTTATCATGATTTTGGATTTGATAAGGACTTGAGTCTATTGGCAGCCTGATTATTTCTTAGTCTCCTAAGTATTGAAAAGATCATCTTATGCATTTGATCTACTTTACAATGAGTATGAGTTCAACACATACTCTCGCTAAAGTGGGGGATATATGTATCATCTTATAAAGTGTACACTTGCTTTGTAATGCTTCACCCAGAGATCCTTGGAGCAAGGATTCAATACAAGACAAGATATTTTTTTCTTTACAAATATGAATGCACATGAGAACATCATATACGGATCACAAAGATCATAATGAAATACTTTACCAACAATTCCAACAACCAAAAAATCTCTAGACACCACTATCAAACTAACATGCTCAAACCAATGACAAAAATCCAAGATGACAACAAACCCTAAAATCTCCAATCTATTGAAGCATGGAAACATTAGCATTCCTAAAGGGTACTCAAAAGTCTAAATTATATTCTCCGTAAAACAATGAAGATGCCTCCTATTTTTCATGTGAGAGAATTTGCAATTGACAGTCTCGCATGAGGAAGCGCCGAGAGCCACACAAGGAAATGAAAGGCCCTGCATGAAACTTCCACAATGTCATGCAAGGAAGTATAATCTTGTGTGAGGAACCATAATAGCACACTAGAAAAATAAAGGATAAAAAGTAAGAAAAGACAATTCCTCCACATCGGGGAGTACTAGATCCAAACATCAAGGCTTGGACACAAGGTATTTTTTAGTGGCAAATATTTGTAAATTGGCTAATTTTAGAATTTTTTGGCTAGTAATTTGGCTAATAATTTAAGATTTGATACAACCTAAATCTCCATAGTTTTATAAAACTTAGTTCTAGAATATTTAAAATCGCTCAATAATTTATTTTATTGAAAAAATTAAACTCAAATATTTGCCACAATATTTGTTACATGATTAGATTTGAGTCACCTAAATATAATATATTAGTGGAGAAATTAAATTGAACTGACCAATAATTATCATAATTATTAGTTACTTTAGGGATAAATCACCAATACTTAGTCTTCACTATTGATTTAAAGTATATGTAACGATCCTCATAATATTCCACAAGGTAAAAAAAATTCAATTTTCATTTGTAATATTCCACGGTGATTAATGAACTTCCTATTATTATTGAGATTCGTCAATATTTTATACAAAAAAATTATGATTTGAAAATAATTGCACAATATTAATCATATTTAGAATAAAAAATTAAGAGATTCACCAATAGAAATAAATAAGTTTTTTCAAAATAATGAAAGATTTGCCAATATTTTATATCTTTTTTTGGAGGTGGCTTTCTTAAAGTTTACCCTGCTTGGACACTTGAACACAAGAAATACACAACACCATGGAATAGGGAGTAGAGTAAAACTATCCATCCAATCCATAACAACATATGAAGGAACATGTGGAAAGTAAAATCACAATGTACAAACATGGTTCATAAACCAAACATCATAAGAAGGAAAAACATAAAGAATAAAGCACCAACACAACCAAAACTCATACGCGGTTCCTCCCAACCATAATAGAACCATGAGACCTCGAAGGTCCTAGCCATCCCCCATGCATAACATCCCAAACTGCCAACTAGATAGTTGAAGTTTCCTTATGAGGATGTCACTACTCAAGTGTAATAACATCATAAGAAGAGTAAATCTAACATGCTAACCCAATAAGAAAAATATTCTCCAAATAAGAAAATCATATCATCTAATCATATGCTAAACATTGCTATAAGAGAATGTGCCAAATAAACAAACATCATCTAAACATGATATCCAAGCATTCCAATGAAAGCATAAATCACAAGAAGGCATACTCCAAAACCTAAAGTACTAAGTGAAAATATTGAGCAATGGTCACACTAGGATAATAGACCATCTCTATAAACTGGTCCCCAGTAGTGGTGAAGGTAGCTATGCCTCCCAACCACGTAGGTCTACTCCTACCATGTTGATGGATATAATGATCCAACCACAAACACACATAACACACATGTCCATGGCTATCACTCATGTTAGATAGTAAAGAGGACTGTAACAAGGATCATGAGACAATGCAAATACAATAGGTTTTGGTTAGACATCTATGGGTCAACTATGAAGGGACTCTGGTGGAGTGTCATTACTTGCCATCAGGTAGCACAAATACTTTGAGCCTTCAATCAACTCCCTTGGGAGGCTAGATTCAGAATGTATCTTTGATTAGCCCCCGCAAGAGGCTAGATAATGTTCCTTCAATCAAATCCCTCGAGAAACTAGACACACACATCTTCGATCAAATCCCTCAAGAGGCCAAGTTTTTAAAGATCTTACCTTTCATTAAGTTTTATACCCTTTTTAAAATTTAGTTATCACTTGTTAGAACCTCTTCTAGGTTGAAGTACACGAGAGAAGCCACTCCACACGCCTACCCTACATACCCATTCCCATCACACGATGAGTGCTCAAAGGCAATGAAATTTTCCAACCCAACCCTAATTAACATAACTCCACTAAATGCAACTAGAAGTTTAGGGCTCGCAAGTCACCCGAAAAATGGATGCACATGTGCTAGTGTGTGACACACCACCATCAAAAAGATCACAAAAAGGGTTTGATGAGAACAAATGCAAAAATAACACTCAAATAATACAAGCTCAAGAGTAGGGATTCTACATGAATCTAAAAGAACAATAAAACCATACATCATGAACTCACTCAGCTGGCCTCAATCCGTGAGTATGGATTCTACACAAATTTGAATGATGCAACACAACCAAACATCATGAACTCACTCAACTAGCCTCAATCTAGGAGTATGGATTCTACACAAATCCTAGCATCCATGTAATAATAACAAGGGTTCAATAAGAAACAATAACACTAGGTATAAGATCACTCAACTGAACACAGTGTTAGGAGTACAGATGCAACATGTGACACACATCCCAATATGTACATAAATATGAAACAATGGTCGAATTCACATCCTATAAATAATCTAAATCCATGACCAACACCATGCTAAAAAATCTCGAGAAAATTGGGTGACATACAAATCGAGGTAAAAACCTCCCAAAAACCAATGTTGACAAAAATCAATGTAAATAAAAAGCATTCACCCCAAGGATGAATACGCCACAAAAATCCAATAAAATTTGGGTTCGAACACCATATACAAAAATGACTAGCATAAAAATGCAAAACCTCAAACACACATCTCAAAAATTAGGGAAATACTCATACCATCCCCATTAGGTAGAGTTAGCATACAAAAATGGAGGGGAACGCTAGTTCTAAACCTCCTAACAAATGGATACCAAAAATAGAAGTAGAAATAGAGCTAAAACAATAAAACTGGAGAGCCTTACCTCACAGCCAAAAGGGAAAAACAAGAATCTAAACCATAAAATAAAAATCTCACACAAGTAGCCAAAAATCATAGCAATCCAAGATCTCCCTAAGCTGGATCCAACAAGACTAATCTCATGATGATCCCATGCCCGTAGCTCCCACAATGAACAAAATAGTAATTCCTTATGAAGAGGATTTTGAGTTTTACTCTCAAACTTTCTAATTCAAAAGTGAGAAGTGAGGAATTAAATTGTTCTTTGGATACTTATTCACTTTTCAACAGAATAATCGATTAGGGTAAATAATCAAGTAACCTAGTTAGACCTTGAAACAACCCAAATGAAAATAGACTATTCCAAGTAATTGGAATTCATCTATGGAAAAGTTTCCAAAAATTAAAATTAATTAAAACAAAGCCAAAAATCCCTTAAACCAAAATTACATAATTTCTTAATAACTTTCACTATAAAATGCAAACCTCTACATGCACAGTCACGCTTACAGGTCTAATCACATTATGCAAATGAGTCTAGATTTATCAATTCATTGGAAGGTTTAATTTAACATTTAAATAAGATACATTGACCATACAGGGATGTTATTGGTAAAATATGAACATCTGAATCACTAACTCCATGTGCCACTGCCATGGATATAAATCTTGTAGACTAAAACACATGATCAAGTGAAATTGCATAGAATAACATGGCTGAAAAAATAAATGCATTAAATAACCTAATTTAACTATTTATTTAATTATACTGAAATAATCTATTTACATCAATCACTTTCACATAAAGCATCACATAGAAAGAGTGAAGTAAATAAACATAGCATTAAATCCACATCTAACATAATCAGAGATATGTCCAAATATTGGATAACTAGATATCATCATAAAACATACTGTCATCTCAAAAGAAAGCATCATCATGTAGATATGATCAATTGAACAACATAGTAATCTAACATGGACAATTCATTTCTAATAATTTAAGAATTTAATAATGGTTGTTTAAATAACATGAAAAGACACTTAAAACACACAAGCTGACACAACCATAAACATGACTAACCACTACTATAGGAACCTAGTCTAGTGTAGTAGGATAATAATACACAGTGTAATCTCTGCACACATATAAGGGTAATCACAAAACAACATCATGATACCACATCAATCTTGGTAACCAATGGTACAAACCTCAATGAAACCATCTCACACATCATAATCTCATAAATAAGCCATAAGCATAATCAAAACAACTGATATAGTAATATAAATCCAATCACCTCAAGGGTGCAGACCACTCATGCTCTCAATCATGATCTCTTCACAAAAAAGGATCAACAAGGTTGCATCCATTAGGATGACTTACATAACTCAAATGGGAGTGGCACTACATCATCCCCCTCAAAGACTAGGTTTGCTCCTCAAAGCCTGCAATCCAAGAATAGAAACCAAAACACACCAAGTACAAAATTAAAATCAAACAAAAGGAATGTCTCACTGACTTCTTCACAAGTCCAACCAAATCACTCCAACATCCTCAAACCTTCGTGTCAACCCCCAAATAGTTTAACCACAAGAGAATAGGTGTCATACTAACATAAGGTCCTTGAAATTTGAACATCCTATGCACTAGGACAACCCATCTAGCCACAACCCAACACTAAAAGGCAAGATAAACACTCAAAATCCCAATTGCCAAATAATGCAACCATAAAATTTCCATAACCATAAGAGAGGAGGAATGGTGACACACACCATACATCTAGATAGGCATGTAAAAAATATTCTGAAGAAACATACTCTCATTTAGCACAACCAACTTCAAATCACCCTTCTTACAAGA
Organism: Cupressus sempervirens; assembly: GCA_028749045.1. Classification (NCBI taxonomy): domain Eukaryota; kingdom Viridiplantae; phylum Streptophyta; class Pinopsida; order Cupressales; family Cupressaceae; genus Cupressus; species Cupressus sempervirens. The sequence goes on from CM053783.1 coordinate 846,266,273, forward strand.
AATTCAAAACAATAGAAACCAAAGAGTTCAACAACTAGCAATGAGAATAAATAGCCATTTATCACTTATACACCTTTTTATCAACTTTCTTTCTCTTTCATAGAGGTATCACATTAACTCAACATTGGACCAAACAACCTTTTCATTATACTATATATTTATCATAACCACACTAGTATGTTCTCTGCAATGGTATCCCTTGTACATACTATCAGTGGTCCAAAATGGACATGATAGAGTCACAACACACAACTAGGAATCAATAAAAGACATTTAGAATAGTCACCATGAAATATAATAGAAAATCCCAAGTGGGGGAATTATCAATTCCAACATAAAGTCTCAATAATGTGGATAGTTCAACAATAAATCAAATGTGACAATTGTCACAATGGGAGTGATGGAGAAATTCTAATGACTAGTCAAAGAGAGGAAAATGCTGAAAACCAATGCTAGCCCAACAACATGAGGAAACTACCTCTAGCCAAATAAATTAAGGCATCAATTAGATTAAATTACAAGTGATTAGTGAGAATAGTCACACAAGAGGGATAAATCACCACACAATGCTAAGTAATACATCTTGCTAACATCGTTATAGAACACACTCACACACATTAGACAATACACCATCAATGACCTCATGCATATGCATCACTATAATTTTCTTAATTCTTTTCAATGCAATGCAACATTTAGATATCCATAAATTTAATATAATTTCCATAAGCTTAAGAAGAAATCAGTTTGAGGACTTAAGTCATTAACCCAAAGGATCTTTAATACAACATCTACTTCTTTGCAATAATTCACAATACACATTCATTTCATTCAATAAAGGGAAATAATTTCATATCATCATGAAGTGACAATAGATTACAATTACATTTCATATCTTAACATTCAACAGGATAACACAAGGAATACAATGGACCTTACCTCACAAGGATAACAAAAGAGATGCTCAAAGCCAACAGAAGGACACAAATCAATGGCTCTATCTAAGAGGATCACACAATCAACCAGCCATGCTAAGGCACATAAATTTTGTCTACATAACAAGGAAAAAAACACTTCATTCCCTTACCTTACTCGAGTCACATCTACTAGATACACAAATTCATCCCAAGTAGGTACCCAAGAAACAAGAAATCATGAGCTCTTGAAAAGAGACTCGCACTCACATAATCACAAGATCAACCATATGGGAAACATATACATAGAGATCCCAATTTTTGAACATGGGCTCTAATACCAAATGTAATGCCCCACCTGAAGATCCTTGGAACAAGTATTCAATACAAGCCAAGATATTTTTTTCTTTACAAGTATGAATGCACATGACAACATCATACAAGGATCACAAAGATCACAACAAAAGAGTTTACCAAAAATCCCAACAACCAATGAATCTCTAGACACCACTACCAAACTAACACACTCAAACCAATGATGAAAATCCAAGATGACAATAGAACCTAAAATCTCTGATCTGTTGAAGCATGGAAACACTAGCATTCCTAAAGGGTACTCAAAAGTCCAAATTATGTTCCCTAAAAAACAATAGAGATAATTTACAATTGAAAATCTCGCGTGAGGAAGTACCTCTTTGCACAAGAAAGTATACCAAGCCATGTGAGGAAATGCCATCTCACACAAGGAAATGCCAGAGCGATTAGTCAAAAAGCACTACACTGGTATTTTTTGCGCAAGATAATTTACAATTGACAATCTCCCACAAGAAAGTACCTCTTTGCACAAGAAAGTATACCAAGCCATGAGAGGAAATGCCATCTCACACGAGGAAATTCTCGAATGATTAGTCAAAAAGCACTACACTGGTGCTAAGGTTCATGCAAGAAAATGCAAGGCCTTGTACAAAACCTCCACAATCTCACATGAGGAAGTACAATCTCACATGAGGAACCATAATAACACACGAGAAAAAAAGAGGATAAAAATCTAGAAAAGATAGTTCCTATACACTGGGGAGTACTAGATCCATAAATTGAGGCTTCGACACTCGAACACAAGAAATACACAACACCATGCAATAGGGAGTATAATAAAACTATCCATCTAATCCATAACAACATATGACGGAGCATGTGGAAAGCAACATCAGAATGTATAAACATGGTTCATAAATTAAACATCATAAGAAGGAAAAACATAAAAAGTAAAACACCAACACAAAAAAAACTCGTGCATGGTTCCTCCCAACCATAATAGCATCATGAGACCTTGAAGGTCCTAGCCATCCCTTTTGCATAACATCCCAAATTGCCAACTAGATAGTTTGAGCTATCTTATGAGGACACCACTACTAAAGTGTAATAAAATCATAAGAAGAGGACATCTAACATGCTAATCCAATAAGAAAAACATTCTCCGACTAAGAAAATCATATTATCTAATCATATGCTAAACATCATAATAAGGGAATGCGTCAAATAAAATAACATTATCTAAACACTATAGCCAAGCATTCTAATGAAAGCATAAATCACAAGAAGGCATACTCTAGAACCTAAAGTACCAAGTGAAAACATTGGGCAATAGTCACACTAGGATAATAGACCATCTCTGTACACTGGTCCCCAGTAGTGGTGAAGGTAGCTATGCCTACCAACCACATGGAACCCATAGGTCTACTCCTACCATGCTGATGGAGATAATGATTTAACCAAAAATAAACATAACACACATGTCCATGGCTATCACTCATGCCTGAGAGTAAAGAGAACTGTAACCAAGATCATGAGACAATGTAAATACAATAGGTCCTGGTCAAACACTGTATGGGCCAACTATGTAGGGACTCTAGTGGAGTGTCATTACTTGCCATTAGGTAGTGCAAGTACTTTGAGCCTTCAATCAACTCCCTTAGCAGATCAGAATTAGAATGTATCCTTGATCAACTCCTACAAAAGGCTAGATATTATGCCTTCGATTAACTCCCTTAGGAGGCTAGACACACACACCTTCGATCAACTCCCTCAGGAGTCTAGGCATTTTAAGATTTTACCTTTCATTAAGTTTTAGTACCCACTTATTGATTTAGTTATCACTTGTTAGAGCCTCTTCATGTTACCTTGTTGGCATCTTTTGGACTGGGTTACATAAGAGAAGCCACTCCACAAGCCTACCCTACATACCCATGCTCATCACTCAAGTTCCCAGACCAACCCCAATAAACATAACTCCACCAAATACAATTGAGAGTTTGGGCCTTGCAAGTCACTCAACAAATTCACATGTACATGCTTGTATGTGGTGCACCACCATCACAAAGATCACAAAACAAGGCCTCGATGAGAATACTCACAAAATTAACACTCAACTGAATACAAGCTTGAGAGTATGGATTCTACTTGAATCCCAAAGAATAGTAGAACCATACATCATGAAGCCACTCAACCGACCTCAATCTAGTAGTATGGATTCTACACAAATCCTAATGATGCAACAAAACCAAACATCATGAACTCACTCAACTAGTGTCAATCTAGGAGTATGGATTCTAAACAAATCCTAGTGTCCATGAAATAATAACAAGGTTTCAATAAGAAACAATAACACCAGGTATAAAATCAATCAACTGAACATAATGTTGGGAGTATAGATGTGACACACATCCCAATGAAAATGTAAAGATGCAAAAATGGTTAGATTGACATGCTACAAATAATCTAAATCCATGACTAATGCCATACCAAGAAAACCTGAGAAAACTAGGCGATATACAACTCAAGGTAAAAACCTGTGGAAAATAAACATTGATGAAAATCAATGAAAATAAAACCCATTCACCCCAAGGATGAATAAGCTATAAAAATCCAATAAAAAATGGGTTTGAACACTATATGAAAAAATGGCCAGCATAATGGTGTGAAACCCCAAATCCTCATCCCAAAAATTAGGGAAATGCTCATACCTACCCAATCAGGTAGAGCTAGCATATAGAAACAGAGGGGAACACTAGTTCTCAGCCTCCTAATGAATGGCTACCCAAAATAGAAGAAGAAGAAAAGCTGAAAAAATAAAATGGGAGAGCCCTAGCTCATAGCCAATAGGGCAAATGAGAATTTGAACCATAAAATAAAAATCCCATAGAAGTAACCAAAAATCGCAGCAATCCAAGGTCTCCCAAAGCTAGATCCAACAAGACCAATCTTGCAATGATTCCACACCTATAGCTCCCACAAAAAATAGAACAATAATTCCTCATGAAGAGGATTTTAGGTTTTATTCTCAAATTTCTAATTCAAAGTGAGAAGTGAGGAATGAAATTCCTCTTTTGATACTTATTCACTTTTCAAGTGAATAATCAATTAGGGTAAATAACCAAGTAATTAGTTAGACCCCAAAAAAACCCAAATGAAAACAAGCCATTCCAAGTAATTGGAATTCATCTATGGAAAAACTACTAAAATTTAAAATTAATTAAAAAAAAGCCTACAAATCCCTTAAACCAAAATCACATAATTTCTTAATAACTTTCACAACAAATGCGAACCTCTAAATGCAAAGACACGCTTATAGGTCTAATCACATAATGTAAATGAGTCAAGAATCATCAAATCATTAGAAGGTTTAATTTAAAATTTAAATAAGATACATTGACCATACAGGGATGTCATTGGTAAAATATGAACAAGTAAATCACTAACTCCATGTGCCACTACCGGGGATATAAATCCTGCACACTAAAACACATGATCAAGTGAAATTGCATATAATAACATAGACAAAGCAATAAATGCATTAAATAACCTAATTTAATCATTTATTTAATTATACTAAAATAATCTATTTACATCATCACTTTTGAACAAAGCATCACAAAGAAAAAATGAAGTAAATAACCATAGCATTAAATCCACAGCTAACATAATTAGAGATATGTCCAAATACCAAATAACTAGATATCATCATAAAACATGCTATGATATCAAAAGAAAGCATCATCATGCAGATATGACCAACTGAAAAACATAGTAATCTAACATGGACAATTCATTTCTAATAATTAAGCATTTAATATTGGTTGTTTAAACAACATGAAAGGACACTTAAAACACATAAGCTAACATACTCATAAACATGACTAATCATTGCTATAGGAACCTAGTCCAGTATAGTAGGATAATAATACATAGTACAATCTTTGCACACATCTTAGGGTAATCACAAAAAAACATCATGATGCCACATTAGTCTTGGTAACCACTGGCACAAACCTCAGTGAAACAATCTAACACATCATAATTTGATAAGTTGACCATAAGCATAATCAAAGCAACTAATACAGTAACATAAGTCCAATCACCTCAAGGGTGTAGACCACTCATGGTCCCAATCAAAATCTCTTCACAATGAAAGAACAACAAGGTTGCATCCATTAGGATGACTTACATAAATCAAATGAGAGAGGCACTACAAGCTTTTTAATATATTTTAGCCCTCCTTTTTAATGATCTTCTAGAACATGGATCCATTTATTCTTGAATGCTATTATTTCAAATATTTTTATCCATTTCTAACAACTCAATTTCTACCCCTGATAGCCTAGAGACAACTTTGAGGCAAAATCTATCCTAAGTAGATGATGAGCTTGACCTTTGCCAATAGTAGATTCAAGACCGTGTCGGAAGCTTTATTGGGAAGCAAGATACTGAGAGTGGGGGTTCGGGGGGGGGGGGGGGGGGGGGGGTGAATCAAGATTTAAGAAAACTTTTCAATTCTTGAACAAAATGACTAATTAGCTGAATTCACTACTAATTCATCTCACATCTAAAACATAAACTATACATTGTAAAACTAAAAAAAATCAAGCTATGTATGACATCCATCAACATGAAAATATAAACACATAACACACAGATTTTGGTTACCGAGAAACACTCAAAGGTGAAGGTGAAAATGGGGTGGGGATGACACCCACAAATCTCCACCACTATAGTAATAAAGTCTGCCCATTAGGGCTACAATGTTGATAATTTCTTATGATCTATCCTATGAGGGGTCTACTCAATTAGAAGCATTACAAGAATGTTAAGTCTACCTTGATAGAATGATTTAAACTTAGAATGAAGTAAGAACTCTATTAGGAGATTTAATTAGGTTTGTTAAAACCACTCTATTAAGAGATTTACCTTAATACATTGGTTATAATGTCTCAGTACCTGATCCTTCAGTTTGTTGTCATGAAATTAATTAGAGATCTTCTCTCTTCAATGTCCAAAATTCATCTCCTTAGCTGATTTTCTCTATTCTTCCCTTCACTACTAGGTTGATCTATCTATTCACTTGATCAAACTTGGCCTTCCTTGCTCTATCCTTAGTCTCTTTGAGAATTTACAATCTTCCTTCTCACACACATGATTTTAGGGTTTGGTCCCTTCTTAAATAGATAATAATGGAAGGTTCTAAATCACAATCAACGATCCAAAATTCATTCTTTTTTTGCTTAGTCCTTTTTTATGATTGGTGATTTTTCCTTCCTAGGGATTGATATCCTAAGATAAAATGTGTAATTAAATCCTTAGATATCTCTACAATCCATAAATATTGCATATATTTTAGCCAAAATGGTTTGCATAAGTGTTTGTGCGATTACAAATAGATATACCAAAAATTATTTTATTTGGCAATCGAATGTCCTAATGCTCAGCCATAACTCAAATTCATGTTGTCCCTCTGCCTCTATATACTTGACAAGTATTGACTCACTCAACATAAATTAACTTTATATTTCTCAATCTCCATATGTTTCACTTGACATATATTTTGACTCGATTTATACTAGGGTGTTTGAAAACCTTTGACTTGTTCGACATATAGTAAAATATAAACAAGTCCATGTAGCTCGACCTTTATTGGATGGATCGGTCATAGTGATGAATGACCAACACTACCTAAAAAATGATTAAGTGTTGGACACTAATAGGAAACAAGGATTAGAGATCAACAATCTCACCCTTTGACTTTAGTGGCAAAAGCCCACTTTGTCATGACTTAGCAATCCATTCAAAAATTGCAAAATGAGAAAATTAGCACTCCCCGTTTGACTGTGATTTGATCTCCAAAAATTTGACTCTGTTATACACAATATATGTACCTACTTTTGTATACCCATGATTGCTAATGCTAATACATATGATTTTCATTTTGTTATTCTGATATGATTTCCCCTATGATGTCATGAATAATAACCCTTATGCGTTGTCTTGATTGATGTAAGGTCTTGACTGATTTCCCCCTTGTTTTTGACACACTATGGCTTGGCGTTAGTAGGGGTCAACTGATATTTAGGAAATAATGTTTTGTGATTTGATAAAGTTAGCTTCAATCCTTGATTCCATCTAGATCTAGTAGATTCTAAGACTTGAATTTGGATTTCTAGCTAAGCAACTAGATCAACTAAACTATCTGCTATTGAGAGATGATGATCTCTCTTAACTAGATCTAGTTGAACTAATAATTCTTTTTGCATGACCTCCATATGAGGTAGCATCATGGTTTGTATAATAATCATTTTTTTCCTTATGTTGTTGTCTTTAGCCATGAGCTCGGCTAAGCTTCCTTGTCCAAATGTCAATTTATTAAATGAGTGATATGAATTTGTGTTCTTACTTAAAGAATTAGCACAAGCCTTCAAGTCTTCTTGTAGTTGACTAATGAAGTGTTGATTCTCCATAGTGGAGAAATATACATCACAAAGTTTTATGTACAATGAATGAATTATTTTCAAAATCCCTTCCAAACTAGTTGCAAGGTTACAAATCTTAACCTTCCTTATTGCAAGTTCTGTTAAGACTTTCTCCAAAACTTTGTGCTCAAATTTTTTATTAGACCATCTCATCATCTTATCATTGGTCTCTATATCTTCAATTTTCACTTTCTCAACTATATGCACTAATTCTTTCACAATCGTCTTTTGCAAATTTACATCTTGAATATCAAAAGCATCTACACAAATATCTTTTATATTATGGAGTACCTATTTTTTCTTGAACTACCTCCTTAGTTGTTCTTGCTTTGTCTTATGAATCAACAAATTCTTGTAGATCTTGCATTTGCTCTAGTGTCATGTTGTTAGTGTCATGTTGTCAGGGTCATACTTGGGGAAATTCATGATCTCATCTAAGCTCATTGGATTCTTAGGTGTGTCAAATTTTTGTGCCATTCTTTGTGACCAAGGGGTGTTGTCACTAGGTAGTGATATTTGCAATTGTTTCCTCTTTGCACTCAGTCTAGGTGTATATTGTTCAATGTGGGTATGCTCCTGTTGAGTTGATGTAACCTATTAAATAGGTGTGATAGTTAATGTATCATTTTGAAAATATTTTAGTAGCTAAATTTTAGCTTGAATAACATCTTTCTCCTTAGGATTCTCAGTCTCTACTAGCTTGGATGTTTCTGCCTTCTTTTCTCCCTATATGGAATCTTGAGAAGATTGATTTGCTTCACCTTTCTCTTCTACTTGCACATCAATAGCATATGTATATTTGGTATCACAATCTTGGCCTTACCATATTGCTTAGTACTTATTTCTAAAACAATTGTGATAGTGCTAGAAATTTGGTCAATGCCCCCCTCGAGATTTGTGATAAGGGCTTAACCACTTCATGTCTACTATAAGTTGAGTGGTTGTATCAAGCATTGATAGGACAATCTTTTGGTGCAATTGAAAAATCACTCTAAGACGTGGTATTAGAGCTTGGTCATAGGTTCAAATCCTTAGACCCTCGAGTAATGTTGAGGGGGAGATTATTGGAAATTTGGTCAACATACCCCTCGAGATTCATGACAAGGGCTTAACCACCATACTAAAAGTTGAGTGGTTGTATCAGGCATTGACATGTTGATCTTTTGGTGCAATGACAACCCCACTTCTATAGATAGATGTGACTTGTGTAGTAACATTTTTTGCACTATAAATCCATGGATAATCTTGTCTTTGTAACAAGACTAGATTGGTGCATGAGAGAGAGGTGTCTAAGGTATTTGATTCAACATATTTCAAGTCTTCCTCAGTTAATATGTTTTGATTCTGTGGAGATGAATTAGGAACATCCTCTATAGTGACAACATCCTATTGTTCACTCCCCTCTACCAACTTCCTCACTTCTTCTTCTCATCTGTCAAGTTCATCATCATCTTGACTCTCTAATTCAATAACATCTCTTCCCACTTCTTCTCTTTCTTCTTCTACCAATAGAACTAGCAATCCAAATTCTTTCCTTGTCAACTTCATCTTATTTATTCTTCAAAATTTTATATTTTCTTACTTTTGGCACAAATTTATTTTCAAAATCTCTCAAGGAAATAGACATGCGTGTCTTCCCTAAGTTAGGCATAGTTTGAGCCAATGTGGTCTCCCTTATTTTTCTTTCAATAGATAATGCCCAATTTTATTTTACATCTAATTTATTATATAAATATTTAGGAATACCATTCAATAGGTGTATATTTAAATCTTTCATCATGTATAGCATGGCCTTCACAAACATTTCTCGATCTTATTTATTCAAAGAATCATATTTTATTTTCTTTCAACCTGCTACACCAGCTGAGTTTCGAATGTTTCCACATACCTGATCAATTATCAAGGGAGGTCACCTAGGTACAATTTGAGCTTTCTCAAGTCATCAAACTCTATTTCTTCTTCCTTATCCTCCTCCTTCTAAGGCATGACAATTAGTTTTCTTCTTGGCCTTTTAGGTAGGTTCTTCTTGGTCCCTTTAGATTGTTTCCTCTTAGCTAGCCTTTTCTTGGTTTTAGAAACTAGGGGCAGTAATACCTTGAACCTTGTTATTATCCTCCTCTTTGGCTTAGGTTTGGGAGGTTTGACTACCTTCTTCACATTTTTCTTTAGGTCCTTATTGACCTTAGGATCAATAATAATAATTTTTTTTTGTTTGGTTTCCTTGGGCTCAACAAAAACTAGCTCTTTGCCCTTTGATTCTTTATCTTCTTCTTCTTCTTCTTCTTCTTCTTTAGATTCTACATCTTTCTACTTTGTTATTTGTAATTGTCCTTTTCCAAGCTTGCCCTCAAGATCCATTATCATCTTCTTTAATTTTCTATCCATCTTGGGCACTGTGGTTTGCATTAGAATTGCAATCTTGGTAGACTCATAATTGGCAAAGGGTTCGACATTCTTGTCTATTTCTTTAGATAACAGTGTGGTGATTGTTGTAGTGCTTTTATCCATATTCACTTCATATTGTATTGGGCTTAACCATGCAACCCAAGGTAACACTACTTGTGCATATGTGTAATCTATATCTACCATGAAACAAATATCTTCATATTAGTGATTTACCACCGATTGTGGGATCCTCATTATGTTCTTCATTTTCCTTTAAACTCATCAAAATATTTATCCATGATTGTCTCAAATTTTCACCTAATTACTGAATGAAAACATTGATTTTCTCAATGACTGGTTTATTCCTATTCCATACAACTGTCCCTATAGTGGGAAATGAATTATGCACATAAAGAAATATACAAATTAGCAAAGATCTAAACTTACACAAAGTGTTCTTAGCCTTCTAAATTAATCCAAGATTTTTTGATAGTTGTTGTAGTTGCAACTTGGCTAGGTCAAAAACTCTGATCTTTCTTAACAATTTTGTAACCTAGATTGACTACAATGCAAGGAGCATTGTTCAGTAAGCTTGATTGATATAGTTTGTGTGCAATTAAACACACTACAAACTAAATAAATGGATCTTCAATTCCATCTATGGACATTCCTCGACCATTCTACTTGGCCTTTGTCTGATCCTCAACAATGTCGTTTGCCACACATCTCATCATTTTTACTCTATCTAGTGTGGCATAACGAATAACTTAGTGAATGATTGTTTTGTTGATATTTACCGGTCCACCTTCCAACCACAATTTCATGTCATGTAGTTGAATCAATACAATCTTTATCCATTCTACTTTGAAAACCTTGGGAAATTCTAGGGCACGAGTAAACCCTTTTTCACCAACAATCTTATTTTCATCTTTCAGCATTCCATTCTTACATAATTTGTCCTAAGTAGCTCATAATTCATAGTCTCCAATCTCTCCAATCTTGCACATGCAACATGATCTTGAACATCATGAACCATTAACACTCTTGGCAGAATTGATGATAGGGTGCCAAATGCATCTCTATTCATTGCAATGTTAGGGAATGTCATTAATTTAGGTGGAGGACATTGGAAATTCCTCACAATATATGAATTTCTTTTCTTCAACATCTCTTCCCCAAATATAGATGCAGTTGATGCCATATCGAAGCTCAGGTTTAAACAACTTCACTTCATTAAATTTTAAACAACTTAACTTAGCACTACCAACCTTACTTGTGTTAGACTAATAAAGTATTTTCTTATTAAATAAATCATATTGATTTAATTATTAAGTCACTTATTATCTCTAGTTTACTTTAAAAAAACTTTGGTCACATAATAATTAGTTCTCTTATTAATTATTATCATGTAACCTATAAAGTTAGTTACCTGTTAGGGTTTTGATCTCCTTTTATAAAGATTGATCTCTTTGTAATTAAATTAATTCATTGCAATCACTCTTTTTTCTCATCAAGAACGTCTCATCTGTGGATTTGGGAATTCTAGCCTCAGTAGCTTTTGCTTCTCTCTTTTTGTGATAGGTGTTTGCACATGTAGTTGATTCTTGGGAGTTGGGGGGTTGATCTTTCATCAACTTCAACATGGTATGAGAGCTCCAGATCTTCATGCCCCTATTCTGTTAATGAGAAGATTGGCTTGGCTTTTAGATATGTTCTTTTTCTTTTAGAGGGTTTTCATTTTTTAGAGTTATTTTGTATTGAATCTAGGGGTCACCAATTTTTGGCTCACTTTGTGCCCAAATATACATCATTATTGAGCTTAGAGCACCTAAAAATCCCTATTTTCAAATAAAATTTGTCCAATTTGGACATAGTTGGAATTTGAAAAAATATTGCTCATAGATTTGGCACATTTCTTGAGGTGGTGATTTTCTAAATTTTGCCACACAAATCAAGATTTTGGGTCTCAAAATTGAGATTTTTCATGCAAACACAAATCTAGATTTTTCGGCAAGCAAATTGAGATTTTTTGGATGCAAATCTAGATTTTTGGGGGGAAAATCTAGATTTTTGGCACACAAATCAAGATTATTGGCATGCAAATCAAGATTTTTTGGCACATATTTGGGTGCAAAAATTGATATTTTTGTACGAAAATTGATACAATTTGGTACACTGATAAAAATATTTTTCCACAAATCCTGAGGTAATTTCTTGTACTGGTGGGGACGCTTCTTAGGATAGTTTGGAATGGATCCTGAGGTAACATTTTGTTTTGTTTTTCTAGTGCTTTTTTGACCTAACTATGGTTTTTTTGCCGTAACTTGCTCATCTGGACTACATTTTTTGCAAACAAAATACCATCAAAAAGTTAGTTTTGAGCCCATTATGATGGTGTAGTTTATTTGGAATTTTGATTTTGTTTGGTTTCCAATTTATGTAGTGAAAGTTAGAGGTTCTATTTTGAACTTTGAGAGACATATTTTGAGACATTCTATTTTCTAGATTTTGCTCCATGTACATCCCATTCAATTTTTTGTTTTTTTGTATTTTGGTGGATATCTTGATTGTTTCAGCTCCAGAGATCAATTTTTCTTTTACAGATGTACTATATCTTGTATTAGCCTTATGTCTCTTTTTGACCTTTGTTGACATCCTTTTTTAATATTTTCACAAACATACTTAAATAACTTAGTGCCACTCTATTGCATTTTGGGATCTTGCACATGTTTGTGTTTTGTTATACTCACACTACATTATAAAGTACCTTGGAGGGTTTCAGGTTGGCCATAATCACCATCTTCCTTTGTCAAGTAAGTATTCCTTCCATGACATTAGCCTCATGATGTGTTGATGGCATGTGCCATTATAAGTGCTTGTACTTCTTTTGCACTCTCTGTGTTCCTGGTTCTTCTTTTTTTAGGAGATATTGCATCGAGTTTTATTGTTTATGAGTTGCCTCTCAACATTATTGGGGGGTTATGTTGGGTCTATTGCTTTCTTGGTTCAATAGAGTGGACTATGTATTCAGTATTTGATCCAATGTATTAGGCAATTGTAGTGGCTAGATACCTATGCATTTCAATGAGATGGATCATTTACCATATCGACATTCTTTCATTCCTTTTTTTGGAGGCCATGAAGATACCTTCCATCTTTGATTGATGAGTTCTTCAAACTTAGTCTTCTCTACCTGGTCATGCCCTACATAGTGGATGTTCTTCAGATCAATAGTTTGGCAGTGTTTGTAGGTTCATGCTTCAGTGGTGTTCTTCATGATCATCTCTTGATCCTATCTTCTAGTACATTCCCTATTTTGGAGACTTCTTTAGTCCTTCACTAGTTCTTTTTAGCATTACTTCCATCTCTTTTTGTAGTAGGGTTTTTCCCATGTGGTTTTCTCTATTTTTCCTCTTTTTAGAGATTTGGTTGTGCTTGAGTACCTCATCAAGTCTTTGTTGTCGGGATCCAAATTTCCTTTTAGTAGTAGTTTCTAGGTTTTTAGCTACTCCCTAGTTTTATCTTAAGGGTAAGTGTTAGTATACTAAAGTATTTTATTATTATGTCACTTATTATCTCTAGTTTACTTAAGCTAAACTTTAGGCATATAATAATTAATTCTTTTATTAATTATTATCATGCAACCTAGGTTAGTTACCTATTAGGGTTTTGATCTCATTTTATAAGGATTGATCACTTTGTAATTTAATTAATTCACTTTTGATTATAGAAATCTCTCTTTTTTCTCATCAAGTATGATCTAGGAATTTCAGCCTCCATAGCTTTTGCTTCTCTCTTTCTGTGACAAGTGTATGCATGCAGGTGGTTCTTGGGAGCTATGGGGTTCATCTTTCATCAACTTCAACAACTTGCTTAGTTCTTCAAATCTTTCCAATGAAAAACTATGATTCACTTGTTCTTTAACTAGAATTGCCTTAATCATCGTTGAATTGTCCATGTGCACTAAATTTGCTTGGAAGATAAAAATGAACATCAAAATTTGATATGTACCTTTAATCTATTGAATTAGGTCTGCAATAAATGTGATGTACATGTTAGAAGTGTAAGAGTGTAACTAAGAGGGGAGGGGTGAATTAGTTACCACAAAAGCAATTCCCTACCCCTAGATGTTAATTCAAACTTTCCACTGATCATACAATACTATCCAACTTAGTTAACAAAGGATCTTGTGATTATTATATTGTTTTAGCCTTTAGTAACTTAGTGATGAAAACATAAAGAATAAGAAAATAGCATGAACACAGATGACACCAAGATTTAATGTGGAGGCCCAATTTGGAAAAATCACCATGGAGCTAATAACAATATTTTTCACTCTTTTGAAGTGAGCCCTATTAGGATCCAACCCTATTAAAGTTAACAATGCATACTATTAAGTATGAGCTTGTTAGAGGATTTAGATCACCATATTAGGAGTGGCATGGTTAGAGGTCTTCAAACACTTCAATCTTGAAATGTCACCTTGTTAAAGGATATACAATATGAATGTTAATTCAACTCTATTAAGAGACTTATTTACTGCTACAAAGGTTAGATGGTAACAATAATTTGACCTTGATTTTTGAACCAACTATCTTTGCAGATTCAAATCTTTGTTCTGGCTTGACTTCTGGATCCATCTTGATCATATGTTATTTGCAACTTATATTTTGCACATTCCTTCTCTTCCTTTTACTTCACTCACATATCCATCTTATTTCATATTTCACACATACATTTTGTCCTCACAACTTGACCTTATTTATATATCATAAGATAGGAGAATTCAACTTGAATACCCTTCCAAATAATCAATAAACATCCAAATAGTTAGCCTCAATCAATTAAATATTTGACAAATGCATTCTATTGTCACTTGGCCAATACTAAGATTGAACACTCAGTCAACACTGTGAGTTATTTGATGCCTAAATACTCGATCAAAATTGCAATTTCTTTGATGCCTGACCACTCAATCAATACTACAAGAAGGATTCCCTTTATTAACCAAATACTTAGTTAATACTGAGCTTTACAAGGTTAATACTGATATCTGTGCAACATCAATGAAAACATACAATTGAAGAATTATTTCCAACAAATTTCATCTTTGTTATTGATGGCAATAGAATATGTCAACACAAACGAATAGAAGTAAGAGCAATTAGATAACATCCTTAGTTTCATCCTAATTCTCATCCATACCAACTCCCTTTGAGATTCTACTTGTATTTGTCTTTGTTTCTTCCCTGTCAACATTTTGCTATGAAATTTTATCATTTTCTCCCTCTTTATTGTACATTCCATCAATAAATATCTTCATTTTTCTGGAATACAAAAGTCTCCCTCTTTCTCTTTGACACTGAACTTCCTCACTCTTCGTTGTTGACACTAAACACTCTCTCTTTGACATCAAATACCAAAGCATACAAACTTTGGAGTTACTATGAACCTTTTGTGTTGATTAATATGCAATATGCTCTATGTTTCACACCTGAAGTGTGACAATATGCATTATCTTGATAGATCTTCAATGGATCTTGGTTGATGCCCCACTATCTTTTTCTCTAGTGAGCATCAGATAGGAGAATAACCCCTAGTTTACTTCTTAGATACATAAATGCATCCTTAGGTAATTCCTTAATAAATATATCTACTATTTATTTCATGTTCACATATTCTAATCTCACCTCTGTATCTTGAACCAATTCCCTTAAGAAATGGCATTTGATTGCAATGTGTTTTGTCTTTATGTGCATCTTGATTCACACATATATGGACTTTTAATCATATTTCTTGATTGGAAATGATATATAATTTTTCATTCAGGTGTACAATTCCTCACATACCTTCTCTTATTAGTTGGATGTAGAGTGATCACTTGATCCATTGCATGTAGAATTATTTTAAATTCCATCATGTGATTTTCTTTGGGATTAACAAAAAACCTTACAATTATCTTTTAGTTGGATGTAGAATTATTTTAACTTCCATCATGTGATTTTCTTTGGGATTAACAAAAAGCCTTACAATTATACCAACTGCAATGCAATATTAGGTCTAGTGTGTACCACATATTGAAGTTCCCCAATCACTAATCTATAAGTAGTATGGTTTACCTCCTTTGAATCATCATTCGTTAACACATATATGGACTTTTAATCATTCGTTGACACATATATTGGATGTAGAATTATTTTAACTTCCATCTTGTGATTTTCTTTGGGATTAACAAAAAACCTTACAACTATCTTTTAGTTGGATGTAGAATTATTTTAACTTCCACCATGTGATTTTCTTTGGGATTAACAAAAAACCTTACAACTATACCAACTGCAATGCAATATTAGGTCTAGTGTACACAATTAAGTTTTAGTTGGATGTAGAATTATTTTAACTTTCATCATGTGATTTTCTTTGGGATTAACAAAAAACCTTACAACTATACCAACTGCAATGCAATATTAGGTCTAGTGTGTACCACATATTGAAATTCTCCAATCACTAATCTATAACTAGTATGGTTTACCTCCTTTGAATCATCATTCGTTGAGAGTTTATGTATAGTAGAAATAGGTGCACCGATTGGTTTGGAATCTTCCATTCCAAATATTTTCAATGTTTCCCTGGTGTACTTTGATTTAGTGATGTATATGTCATCCTTCATCTAATGAAATTGTAGACCCACTAATAATTTAATCTCTCCAAAAATAGACATTTCAAATTCTTTCCTCATTTCTTTAGAAAATTATTTTCATAACATATCATGTCCTCCAAATATGATATCATCTAAAAATATTTCTGCAAGCAATATCTTGTTATGTGGTCCTTACTTTATATGCAAGTTACTATTATCATTTGTCTTTTCAAAACCAATTCTTACCAGATATCCATATAGTCTTTCATACCATGCTCTAGGAGCTTGCTTTAATCCATAAAAAAATTGTTATGTTTGCATTCCATGTGTCTTTTTCTTCGATCAATGAAACCTTCAGGTTGTTCAATATAGACTTCTTCTTCCAAGACTCCATTCAAGAAAGCTGATTTAACATCCATTTGATATACTCTAAATCCCTTTTGTGCTACATATGCTAGAAATATTTTGACTTCTTTAAGTCTTAAAATAGGGGCAAATGTTTCCCCATAATCAATACCTTCTTCTTGAGGATAACCTTTGCATACCACACTTGCCTTGTTCCTTGTTACTTATCCTTTCTCATTCAACTTATTTCTAAATATCCATTTTGTGTCAATCACACTCTTATCCTTAGGTCTAGTCACAATAGACTAGGTTTTAATCTTTTCTAATTACTCATTTTCTTCATTCATTATATCTATCCAACCTTTTTTTTCTAACACATCTTTTACAGATCTAGGCTCAAATTTAGTAAGAAAACATGTACCTTTTAATTTGTTCCTTGTTAGTATGCCTTTTGTCTCTCTTCCAATGAATTTCTCAAGTGCATGATGTCTTCTGACAAAATTTCTATGTCTTGGATCTTTCTTAATTGATTCTAAACTTGGTTCTTTTGGTTCTTGAAGATTTTCATCCTTTTGATATGTATGAAATAATTCAAAAAATTCTTTAGAATTGTATGACTTACTACTGAAACTTATTTTACTCATCTTTCCAATTTTACATTGTTTTCACATGCCCATATCAGGTTTCTTTAGCTAAGGTATGCCTCTTATTCTTTTGTTCTTTCTTATGGTAACTAGGTTATCAAAGTTAACATGACACATTCTTTTATGCCATAGCCAACTTTCCTCTATCTGTGCTAACAAACATGTACACTATTAGTGAGATCTAGGTAAAACAAGTTACCTTTTGTCTAATTTCTAGTCCCAACCATGTTTACTTTTCCATCCAATAGTTTAGCTTTTATGTTAATGAATTCTACCTTGTATCTTATATTATTCAACTGTGCTACACTAAGTTGATTATGTCTTAATCCTTGAACCCAATAGGCATTTTCACATTTGATACCTCCAGTTAATGCTATAATTGCCTTTCCTTTAACATATCATGGTTCATTGTTTCCAAATCTAACCCTTGGACCATCGTAGTGTTCTAAATGTTCAAACTTAGTTTTGTCACCAATCATGTGATAGGAACAATCAATATCTATGATCCATATATCATTTTTGCTAACATGATAAATAAGTGACTTCTTTTGATTTTCCTCATTTTTAGATTCATCCTTAACAACAATATAAACTACTTCTTCTTCATTATCATCACTATCAGAACTTTAGAAATGTAACATGATTTCTTACCTTTGTCTTTGTAGTCCTCATAGCTTTTGAAGTCTTTCTTGGCTTTGAACCCATTATTTCTTTTCTCATCTTTATCTTCTTTGTTTGGAAATATTGCAACAATATGACCAACCTCTTCACATGAGAAACAAATTAATGGGATTTTTACTATGAATTTTCCTTTCCCTTTTAATACTCTTTTTGCAAGTAGGGCTTCAATAACTTCAAGGTCTTCATCTAAATCGTCTTCTTCATCACTATCAACCTATTTGACTTATGAGTTTCATCCTTTCTACCAAGGTTTAGTTTGTCTTTGAATGATGATTCAAGATTTCTAGAAGTAGGATCATAGTTATCAACATTATCCAACTCAAAAGTAGTTAATCTTGCCACAAGTGCATCCAAGGTTATATCATTTTTTGGATTGCATCTCATCTCTTGAATATTTGAAACTCTAATTACATAAATAGAAAGAAGAGTTATTAGTACCTTGTTGACTATTGTCTCATTAGTTATATCTCCTCCTATAACTCTAATTACACTCACACTTTCTTTGAATCTTTCACTATATTGGACAATGCTCTCACCTTCTTTCATTTTCATTTGATCAAACTTGCGTCTTAAGCTTTTTGCCTTTGCTCTTTGCACATTTCTATCACCTCCATAAACTTTTTGCAACTTTTTCCATATTTCAAATCCAATAGGACAATCTTTAACCTCTTCATATTTAAAATAGTTTAGAGAGGAATCTATATCAATCATCATTATATTGTGATCCTTTTCTTCTTTTGTTTGCACCATAGTCATAGATTTAAGTGGTGGATCATATATGTTTTCCAAGTAGAATAGACACATATCACTAATGCTTGATAGATGCAGCATCGTCAACTCTTGCCATGCTGAAAAGTTGTCTCTGTTAAGCCTAGGAATCTCCCTTCAGTAAGACATCATGATCTTTAGCTTAGTTCCTTGAAACATTTTCTGCAAGCACAAAATTCTCTGATACCAATTGTTGGAAATGTAAGAGTATAACTAAGAGGGAAGGGATGAATCAATTAACACAAAAATAATTCCTTGTCCCTAGATGCCAATTCAAACTTTCCATTGATCATGCAAGACTATCCAACTCAGTTAACACTAAAATATTACTGTCACTCTGTTAACAAAGTAATCTTGTGATTGTTAGGATATTTTAGCCTATATTAACTTAGTAGCAAAAACATAAAACATAAGAAAATAACATGAACACAGATGACACCAAGATTTAATGTGGAAAACCAATTTGGGATAACCACCATGCAACTAGTGATAATATGTTTCACCTTTCTAAAGTGAGTCCTGTTAGGAGCCAACCATGTTAAAGGTTACAATACATACTATTAAAGATGACCTTGTTAGAAGATTTAGATTACAATATTAGATGTGGGCTGGTTAGAGGTCTTCAAACAGTTCAATCTTGAACTATCACCTTGTTAGAGGATTTACAATATGATTGTTAAGTCAAATCTATTAAGAGATTTATTTACTACTACAATGGTTAGAAGGTAACAACAAATTGACTTGATTTATTAAGAAACTATCTTTGTAGATTCATATTTCTTTCCTAGCTTAACTTTTGGATCCTTCTTGATTAGATTTTTTTGCAGCTTATCTTTCATAAATAACTTCTCTACCTTTGCCTTTGCTCATATATCCATATTATTTCATATTTCACACATATATTTTATCCTCACAACTTGACCTTTCTTATATATCGTAAGCTAGGACAAGTTGGCTTGAATACTGTTCCAAATAATCAATAAACATCCAAATAGTCAACCTCAATCAATCAAATATTTGGAAAATGCATTTTGTTGTCACTCAGTCAATACTAGGATTGAATGCTTGGTCAACACCATGAGTTGTTTGATGCCCAAGCACTTAGTCAATACTGCAAGTTCTGTTTGATGCTTGACCACTGGGTCAATATTGCAAGCATGGTTCCCATCATTAACCAACTTCTTGGTTAATACTAAGATTTACAAGGTTAATACTAAAAATTCTATATTGCTTGGTTAATACTGATATTTGTGTAACATCAATAACAACATAAATTTGAAGAATCATTTCCAATAGTATAGAGGTAGGTGTAGTACAACTATCTCGACTTTCACATAACATTGTATTCACACTTCTTTCCTTTCAATACTCAATCACTATGACATGGCTTGGTCAATATATCACCTTGGTTTTGTATGAATGCTCAATTCATATGACATCACTTGGTCACTTTATACCATAACAGGAGTACTCAACATATATTAAGTATATGAATTATTTTTCTCAACTCTTTCCTTAGATCTATCCTAGTGCATCTTGATTCACACATATATGGACTTTTAATCATATTTCTTGATTGGAAATGATATATAATTTTTCATTCAGGTATACAATTCCTCACACACCTTCTCTTATTAGTTGGATGTAGAGTGATCACCTGATCTATTCCAAATTTTCCTTTTCCTATATCGTGTTCATTTCTTGGTGCTGGTGCTTAGGTCCTAAAGTTTGTATTAACATGTCCAACCTTGTGACAACTGAAACAAACTAAGATTCCATTGAAAAATTGCTTGTAATTTCCTCTAAAATGTGACCATACTCTCCATAATAATGACAATTATAACATGTGTTATAATCCTAATTGTAAGAGTTGCCTTGCTTAAATGCATGTGTTTGCTTCTTAGATGTCCAATTTTATTTTGTCTTGGGTCTTCATTCTTAAGCTTTATGTCCATATTTATGACAGATGTAGCAATGTCTTTCAAATTTAAGTGCAATGGGTGCTTCACTTGCCTTTGACCTGCACTCATGTACTTGGTGTCCTTGTTTCTTGCAGTTAAAATAATTACCAATAAACTTAGGTTTAGGATTTTTCTTATCAATCTTGCTCCTATAGATGTTTTTTGTGTGTCCCATCTTCCCACAATGATGGCATGTAGGTTTACCTATAGGTTTTTCTTTTCTTTTCTCTCCACTCTTGGATGATTTACCTTTTGTAGTAGATGAGTAGTGCTTGATATGTGATAGACTAGAAGTATCACTGGATGACCTTGGTGATCTCATTAGTTCCTCAAAGTACCTCATAGCTTCAATTGTCTTATTCATCCTCTCTAGGAGCTCTTTCTCAGATCTCAATTCATTCCTTAGTTGGTAACTTTGTGATCTCAGATTTGTAATTTATATGTCCTTTATGTTCAGCTCCTGATTTGCAAATAATAATTGATTCATCACGTCTAACTGATTATTTGTAAGATTATGCACATCAAATGACCTTTCTTCAAGTTTGGAGCCATTTTTCTTTTATCTTCTTCAACCATGGTTTTGTCTTCTTAAACTTTCTTCTTTTGTTCAACCACTTGACACCACCTTACTAATTGGATTGCATGCTCTCTCTCCAATCCGCTAACTTCTTCATTCACAATTTTGTTCTTCTCTAATAGGTCTTCTATTTCTCCATCACTTTCACTAGAATTCCCACTATTAAGAAATACTTTAGTATCAATTTCTTGATATAGTGTGTCATTCTACTAGATAGCCATCTCTCTCTATTTTTTTTAAAGACTTGCTCAATTCATGTCTTGTTGTTTCAAGCTAGTGCAATATGAGATGGATGTCAATCATCTGATCCTCAAAAATATTTCCCAATTTGTAAGCCTCCATCTCCAAGATCTAAACTCTCAAGCTATTAAACTTCTTCCAAGAGAACTATGCTATGATACCAATTATTGGAAGTCTTATTTGGAAGCATGATATTGGGGGGGGGGGGGTGTGCGTGAATTAGGATCTATGAAAATTTTCACTTCTTGAACAAATAACTAATAAAATAAATTCACTCCTAATCCATCTCATATCTAAAACATATGCCATGCATTGCAAAAATGAAATAAATCCATGTATGACATCCATCAACATGAAAATGTAAAAACATGACAAAAATATTTTTGTTCCAGAAACCCTCCAAGGTGAAGGTAAAATCGATTTAGGGATGACACCCACAAATCTCCAATACTACAGCAATAAAGTTTTCCCATTATGGCTACAATGTTGATCACTTCTAATGATGTGCCCTATGAGGGGTATACTCAATTCAGGCTGTACCTCAGCTTCTATATACCTAGAAAGTAATGATGCACTCATCATAAATTAACTTTGCATTGATTAGTCTCCATATGTTTCACTTGGCATATATTGTGACTTAGTCTATATTGGGGTCCTCAGAAACCTTTGGCTTGTTCAATATATAGTGAAATATAAAAAAGTCCATGTAGTTTGACCTTTATTGGATGGTTCAGTAGTAGTGATGATTGACAAACACTTCCTAGAAAATGACTAAGTGTTGGACACTAATAGGAAACAAGGCTTAAAGATCAATAGATTGACCCTTACCCAAGGTAAAGGATAAGACCAACCCTTATGTTGGGGTAAAGGCTAAGGTGATTCTCTACTTGAGGAGATTTTTCCTAGAATTTCAATATTTTCTTAGGGTTTTTAATTCTTTCTCACACAAATGTAGTCAACTCCCTTTTAAAATTTCATTTTTAATTTGGTACTAAGGGATTTTTCTCACTTCATTTGAATAAGTATCTTTAACTAGAAGAAGTTCATGATCCATAATTTTATGCAAGCATTCAAGGATTCAAGTCATCATTTGCAAGGAAGTTTCAAGGTACATCCAAGGAATTCAATCCAAGAAAGAAAGGATTCATTGAAGGTCCTTATACATGTCATTATTCATTCACTTCCTTCTTAATATCTAGCTCATTAATTCATTGGAGATAGTGGAGTTGACAATCAAAGAAGGAGATCTTCATCATCGTTGAATTTTCATTAAAATGTTGAAACATACTTACATCCATGGATCTCATGATTGGGTACTTGTAGATCTATTACATTTGTGGAGATATACATCTTACATTAGTATACTAGAAGCATTCATACATATTCATGGATAATGAATTTGAATCCTCTTAGAAAGATTGGGCAAGTAAGGTGAATATTTATATTTTTCTTTCTTTTACATATTATTGGTGTACAATTTAGTGGACACCCAAAAAAAATGTCAAAAACATGATCATGTTATTTTAAAGTTTCAAAAGGTGCCAAGCTTGGTTACCAAGCATGGCCAAAATACATTAAAAAAATGAACAAGATCAGGTTTTGAAGTACTAAAATGGGCTCTACTTTGGAAGCCATAACTTTCACATCTGGAGTCCAATTTACTCCATTCAAAATGTGTTGGAAACATGCTCAAGAGATCTAAATTATAATGAAACTAAAATAATATTAGGAAATAAATATTTTATTTTCCATCCATATGAATAAAGAATGGTCTAAAATAAGAAGCCATTGTTTCCCAAACATGGAACAAATAGGTAGGTAGGAGCATAGTCCCCCCCCCCCCCCCCCTCTCTCTCTCTCTCACACACACACACACACACACACACACACAAATAGGTAAGATATCTCACTCAATATCTCTTACTGGTCTATAACCTCTCTCACTCTCTCACTAACTTATGACCTCTCCCTCTCTCTCTGAGAGAGAGAGAGAGAGCGAGAGAGAGAGAGAGAGAGAGAGAGAGAGAGAGAGAGAGAGAGAGAGAGAGAGAGAGAGAGAGAGAGGTTGTGAGTTAGTAAGAGATAGAGCTTAGGATTTAGTAACTATGTGTAGGATCGAGAGTGAGAGAGGGGTGGGGGGCTTAGGGGTTAGTTAGAGGCAAAGGGTTTAAGGGTTATGACTTAGAGAGATAGAAATTTTTAGTTAGTGATAGAGTGATAAGGTTAGGAGTTATTAAGAGAGAGATTGGGATTTTGTGTGTGTTGGAGAGAGAGATTTGGAGTTTGTGTGTGTTTCTGTGTTTATGTGTGTGTGAGAGAGGGGAGTTAGAGGTTAGTTAGAGAAATAGGTTAAGAGTTACAAGTTAGAGAGAGATTATTAGTTAGTGAGGTAATGAGAGGTTAGGAGTGTGAGTGTGTGGAGAGAGAATGTATATAGTAGAGGAGAATTTTCTAGATATGTTGTATAGTATACTATATATACTTACAAAGAATTTTTTAAAAAAATCTCAAAATAGTATATTCTACCAGGCCAGTATCACATGGTGATGTATATATGTTTTGGCTAATAAGTGTTTTTTGTCACTAACGCCAAAGGGGGAGATTGTTGACATATCAGTCAAGTTTGTTATTAGTGACACACTTATTCAGATTTTACATGGCTACTAAGTTCATTGAACAATCTATAGTGTTTTCCATGTAATTTAGTAGTCACCAAATTCTATAGTTGCTACCAATTCTTCTAGACTAATTCCAGTGGCCACCGAGAATTCTAGTGGTTACCAAGGGAATTCAATTAGTGTGAAGTGCAATAGTTCAAACCAAGTAGAATCAGGCAGTGTGAAGTTTAGCAGATCAACCTGAGCACTTCAATGGTTACTAAGCTTTGTAGTTTCTACTGAACTAGTAGTTCATGTGATGCAAAGCTAGTGTTAACCGAGCCATATGTGAAGATAGTGTTTACCAAGTGAAGTCATGGTAAACTAGTGATTTATTTTATGCCAAGTGACATAGTATCTATCAAGTCACCAATGTAGACCAAGTTCGAGACTACTTTGAGGTGATTAGTCTGGACTGAGCTTCTACTTCTACCAAATGCATGATGATTTCAATTAATAATAGTGGATGCCGAGTATTAGAACTTCACCAAGTTAGTCTTCAGAACCTGAGATATATTCATCACAAAAGGTGATCAATATTTTAAGAAATATCTATCAGCTATTCAATTGTAAGTCAGAGATCTACAATTTCATTCTAATAGGTGAATCAGTCTAAATCCTTTAACAAGGTATACTTAACAGTCTTTCTCAAAATCTCTTTACTAAGTGCATACTTTATTGTGTGTTTGTAAATCCTTTAACAAGGTGGACCTAGTAGTCCTAATTGCTCCTAACAAGGTAGATCATCATAAGTGATCATTGTAATCCTTAACAAGCCAACTTTATGCTGTAGTATTGAAATTTTTTGGGTATCATCCCCACCCTAGTTTTACTTTCTATTTGGAAGGTCTTTGGGTGACCAAATTATTGTGTTCAATTGTTATGAATGTTTTATGTTTTCAGTTTCTCATGCATGGGATTAGATCAATAAATTATAATTGGTTTATTGCTATAAAGTGCTGAATTTGATAAAGTTTTTGAGGTTAATAATTCACCCCTCCCCTCTTAGTTACCTTGCATAGTCTTGAATATTTCCAACAATTGGTATCAAAGCTTTGTGGTTCTCAGGAGAAATTTTAACAACTTGAGCAAAGATCAAGGATATAAAATATTTAGACTTGATAAGGAAATTGGCAATGAAAGGTTGGATCTAGAAATGGCCATAGCACAACTCAAGAAAACTAAGGAGAAACTTTACCAATCCCTAAAAAGAAGGAAGGAATTTGCAAATTAGATGAATGATCATCAATACATTGAGGAAATAATTGAAGACTTTTTTCCTTCAAGCAGGTTAGATGAAACAAATCATGCAATCAAAGAACTCCTTGAGAAGAATGGTCCCTACAAGAAGAAGTAAGAAAGCTCAAAAGAGAACAAGAAATTTAGTCACTAAGGCTATGTGAAATCTTGGAACAGAGGAACAAGATGAAAGAAGAAATGGATGGAAGAAACAATGAAATCCAGAACCAATCACTTTAGCAAGTAGATCTTATGGATCAAATCTCCAATGCAAACATGGAAATCATGAGCCAATGATAGATCAATGAAAGATTAAGAAATGATCTAAATTTGGAAAGATAAATCAATGAAATAATAAGAAATGAGTTGAAGTCTGAAAAGCAAATCAACGAAAGATTGAAAAATGACCTAAAAACTGAAAAGAAAATCAATGAAAGAATGATGAAATCCCAAGCAGACATGAATCAATTAAATCAACTGAATGAGCATAATCTCTATAAACAAAAAGGTAAAGTAGGAATTGGATACAAAGAAGATGGTGAATCCTTCGAACAAGATGCTCAAAGGAATCAAAGACCTACTTGCAATCACTGTGGTAAGTTAGGTCATACATCAAATGAATGTTGGAGTAATGGTAAAGCAAATTTCAATGGTAAATGCTACAATTGTAGTCAACATGGTCACAAGGCTAATGAATGAAAAGAGAAACAAGAATTTGAGGGAAAGTGTCACAAGTGCAAGAAAGAAGGCCACAAGGCATTAGATTGCAGAACTAAGTCATTCAGTCTAGCATAACAATTTATGAAAGTAATATTTGGTTGGGACTACAACACTTAGTGTAGATGTCATTACTATGGAGAATTTGGACACATTGGCATGAATTGTGTTAAACATCACACAAGGAAGAGAGATACCACCATAAGAAGTTTTCTTGTTCCAAACTTGGTCATCTAGACAAGAATTGCATGAATATAGGTAGAGTTAAAGATGAAAAGAAAGCAAAAGTAGATAACATTTGAAAGCAGACGAGGTAGCAATGGATTCCTAAATCTACCGAGGAAGCTAGTTCAAGTAATTATGGTCATGTCACTCAAGAAGTGGGTGACTCCACCATTTTCAACTAGGTTTCCAAAGGATAACTGGAATTATGTTATCAAGATCACATTCAAATAGTTCCAATTGAAAGGTGACAAAGATCCAAATCAATATTCAAAATACAAAAGGATCATTGAGAAACATTGGTATCAGTTATCACCAAGTTACCTTCTGGACCAAGTAAGATCAGATCATAGACTCTATCGAGCAAGGTCAGGAGTAACAAGTCACACATAGTTACCAAGTCACAAAACATTTACCGAGTAATCACTTGAATAGTGGATGATAGACTATCTAGCATAATGTCAAGCATGATGTCAACCTAGCTACCTTTGTACCAAGCATTAATGGAAAATTTTTAACCAAAAGCATGAAATTGAATTCATATTTCACCGTGAAATCTAGTGCTATTGCGAAGAAGAAAATTCCAATGTGAACAAGCAACTTCAAGCGAATTTGTAGCAAGGTTTTCAAGGTTTTGATAATTTAGTGAGTAATCATGGCATCCAACAGTAGTAGTAGCAAAGCAAAGAAAGGGTCTGAGATGTTGGTGTGAGGAGTCATGTGGAAAGTGCTAGACTTCAAACTTGTGCCCTCAATTGCAAAAACCCTCGACCCAAGTAGAGCTCAATCACAAATCCCCCCTAAGGTACTCCTTATTAACAATATTTGAACTCATTTCAAGTGTTCTATTCAAGAAATTAGAATCCTAGAAATGGATGATGACCTAGGTGAATTATGTGTTAATGGTGTTCTCAAACCTAAGCATAAACATTTGGAAGACAAAGGTTTGACCCACATTACTCACATGCCCCAAGGTTTTCAAGTCTAGTGGATTAGATATATTCTAAGTAGGGTGCATAATGGTCAGATATGGCTTGAGAAACTAGTTGTAATCACCAAGAAAATGATTCATTGCATCACTAGCCTTCCCATGCTCACTAAAGCCAAAACTACCAAAACCCTAGGTCAGGCTAAGCTTGAAAAGAAAACCCTAGCCAAGTGGAATGGTGGAGGCATGAAAATCAATAGTGTAACTAATGTAGAACTAAAATTTGGGATACATATGATAGCTCACAAGATATATAGTTCGAGCCACCTCAATAGTGTATCATGTGAAGCTATGGACTTAGCTTATAAAGTTGTGAAGAACAATTTTTCTTATGACTTGGTAGATCTATTGTTGAAGCAATTCAACAAGAACATGCAACAAGAACATGGAAAGTATTCGGACTTCCAAAAAAAAACCCTACAAATTTGGCTCTCTGTTGACTTGTTTGTTCTTCTATGTTCAGAAGTTCTTCCTATCCAAAGGCATAGTAGTATGGAGGAAAGATGTGCCTATATTATACCAGATAAATGAATACATTGCAAAAATGGGAGAAAATTTTGTTAGCATTATAGACAACTATTTTGAAGTACTCAAAGAGAAAATGAATAATAGATTCAGAATACCTAAGAAGCTGGTAGAAGATTACAAAGATGATATATGTTTTATGGTTGATTGTGATAGAGTCTATATTCAAGCAAAAAACCCAAAATTGTATTGGTAAAACCTCTTCCCTATGAGGCAAACATTGATGAAACAAAGGACATTATTGAAGCTCTGATTAATCAACCTATTGATCCAAAGGCACCACACTTTGAAACATTTGATGAGGCAAAGACAAGGATAGAGTTGGAGATAAACCTCCCACAAGCGGTTAACAAATATAAGAGGAGGATAGCAAAACTAAAAAAAAGCACGCCTCTTATGTTAAATGAGGGAAATAGAGAAGATATAGATGAAGAGGTAGAGGATGAGTCTGAAAAGGAAGAAGAACCCTTGAAGAAGAAAGGCAAGGTGATCATCACCAAGCCACCTAAACCATCCATTGCAGTCTTCACAAGGAGGTCTAGGAAGAAAGGTAGTGATATTGTCTTTAGAAAACCTCCTCCCACCTTTAAAGAAAAATTGAAACAAATGGAAGAAGGTGCAAGAATAAAAAATTTCAAATCCTTGAAGTATGAGACAAGATTAGAGGTAGAGAAAAAATAGATTGAAGAACTGGTATTAACCAAAATGGGAAAATGGAAGTATTTGCTAGATCAAATAGCCTCCCAAATCTCTAATTAATTATTAGAGGAAATAAAGCCTAGATGGGACTTTGCAATGAAAATAGAAAAAGAAATTTATTCACAAACCTTGAGGCAATTGCTACCTAGCATTATAGATGCCAAGGTAAAAGAGTCTTTGAAGAAAAATGAAGACAAAATAACTCTTAGATTTAATACTTATTTAATTTTTATCAAGGATATAGAGCATGTGGTTAAGAATGCTACAAGAATGTGGAAGAATTTTTATCATTTGAATAAACAAAGTGACTTCCCAATATATGTTAAGGATAATGATGATGATAGTGATGATGAGGAAGAAGAAACTTATACTGAGCCCACACATTTTGACAATGAATAAGTTGAAGAAGATAAAGTGGAAGAAGCTACCAAGGAAGATAAAGAAGATGATGAGGAGAATTACCCTATGAAGATAGTAATCGTAGTTATTGCCTCACTTCCTCACTTTCTAAGCAAACTAGCAGCTACATCAAGCTCAAAGACAACTTTCACAAGTTTGATTGTGACAACTATAGTTACTTCAAATGTCTAATCATTCTTCATCTCCACACAGCATAGCACATCATTGATAGAAGTGACTACCACTTCATCTACTAAGTTGTAGCCTCCCTCTTCTTTAGCTCCTGAGTTGTAGTCATCAACAATGAATACAATGGCTTCTACAATTTTGAGCTCTTCAACAATAAGTACTTCAATTTTGGAATCTAAAATTTTGTCTACTTTAGCAATGGATACTTCAGTTATGACTTCTTTAGTTTTGAATTCAACAAGAATTCCTATTAGTATTCCATCATTTAGTACTATATCAATTTTCACAGTAAGTCCTAGTATATCTATAATTGTTTCCATTCTAGATACAAAGGAATTAAGTAAAAGGACAATTGAACCTAAGCCTCAACTGAGTACAAGATTTTTGAGTAGAGGTAAGGAGATAGAAGAGGTATAGACCTAGATGAGGAAATAGAAATTCCCAAATGGGACTTTTATAATCTTCATGCTGATCAAATTCATATAGCTGGTGAACTCCTCCAAAAGAAGGAAAAGCAGAAGAAATTTAGAGAAGAAAGAGATAGAGAATATACGATTATAGATGATGCCAAGAACATTTTGTCTAAGGCAATAGGTATTGAGGTTGATACTTCTCAACCTATTTCATTAAATTAGCTAAGGTAGTCCAAAAATTTAATAAGGAAACTAGTGGTCAAGATAAGTTAATTGAGAAAGCATAAAAGAAATTTTATAATAAAGTGCTTGAGCACATTGCTCAACAAATTGCCATTCAAAAAGTTGAGCTGTTGTCAATTTTGACCAATCTTGAAACCTCTTGCACCAATGTGACATCACTTTTTGTGAAGTTCTATGATGTTATCAAGTTCACAAAGGAGATAAAGAGAAAACTGACAAAGATTGATGAGGATCTAAAAGCTAGTGCACAACAATTGCAACTTGATTCTAGTTCAAACTCTGCACATCATATGAAGATTAGATTTTTGTTAGACATCCAGGTAGTATTATTGAGAGAAGACACAAGGATCTAGTCTACATTGATGGATATTTAGAATATGATCCTTCCTATCATGGATACAATGAAAAAACACATTGTCTACTCAAAAACCTTGATCCATGACAATAACTTCTCTATTGCAGATCACATGATAAAATTCTCTGCAGAAGTTCAAATTGCTCTACATACATGCAAGATTTTGCAAGAGAATTAGGATAAAACTCTAGCACTTATTCTTAAGGTACATTCTAAGTTTCTATCTCATTTTGGTGTCTCCATGCAAATAATTTTTGAATAAATGTTTAGTGTTATTGTCAAAAAGGGGGAGAGACTATGTATAGTGAGACACTATGTGTATTGGATGGGGGAGAATCATGCAACGAGAAAATGTATATAGTAGAGGAGAATTTTGTAGATATGTTCTATAGTATACTGTACATACTTACAAAGAAAAATTTGGAAAAATCTCAAAACAATATATTCTACCTAGCTAGCATCACATGGTGATGTATATATGTTTTTGCTAATAAGTGTTTTTGTCACTAATGCCAAAGGGCGAGATTGTTAATATATCAATCAAGTTTGTTATTAGTGACACACACTTATTCAGATTTTGTATGGCTACTGAACTCATTGAAAAATCTACAGTGTTTTCCATGTAATTTAGTAGCCACCAAATTCTACAGTTACTACCGAGTCTTCTGGACTAATTCCAATGGCCACCGAGCATTCTAGTGGTTACCAAGGGAATTCAGTTAGTGTGAAGTGCAATAGTTCAAACCAAGCAGAATCAGGTAGTGTGAAGTCTAGTAGTTCAACCTGAGCACTTGAGGTTACCAAGCTTTGCAGTTTCTATCGAGCTAGCAGTTCATGTGATGCAAAGCTAGTGTTAACCGAGCCATATGTGAAGATAGTGTTTACCAAGTGAAGTCATGGTAAACTAGTGATTCAGTTTATGCCAAGTGCTACAATATCTACCAAGTCACTAGCGTAGACCAAGTTTGAGACTACTTTGAGGTGATTAGTATGGACTAAGCTTCTACTTCTACTAAATGCAAGATGATGCCAAGTAATGATAGTGGACGTCAACTATCAAAACTTCACCAAGTCAGTCTTCAGAACTTGAGTGTCTTCATATGGGTCAACTTTGTAATATTGGTGTTAACTTGTATGATGGATGACTTTGTTATTATGTAAATTGGATTGGTATATATGTAATTTATTGTATCATATCCAATGTGTGTGAATATGTAATTCATGAACATAAGTAGCTAAGAATGCGAATGTAATCAAGTAGCAGATAAAATATATATTGGAGGCCATATCAGAAAAGGATCAGTAGAGATATATTCATCACAAAAGGTGATCAATATTTCAAGGAATCTCTATCAACAATTCAGTTGTAAGTCAAAGATCCATTGTTTCATTCTAACAGGTGAATCAATCTAAATCCTTTAACAAGGAAAACTTAATAGTCTTTCTCAAAATCTCTTTACTGAGTGCATAATTTATTGTGTGTTTGTAAATCATTTAACAAGGTGGACCTAGTAGTCCTAATTGCTCCTAATAGGGCAGATCATTAGAAGTGATCATTGTAAGCCTTAATAGGGCAACTTTATGCTATAGTATTAAATTTTTATGTATATCATCCCCACCCCTATTTTACTTTCTATTTGGAAGGTTTCTAGGTCACCAAATTATTGTGTTCAAGTGTTATGAATGTTTTATGTTTTCTGTTTCTCATCCATGTGATTAGATCAATAAATGATAATTGGTAAATTGCTATAAAGTTTTGAATTTGATAAAGTTTTAGAGGTTACTGATTCACCCCTCCCCTCTCAGTAACCTAGCATAGTCTTGAATATTTCCAATAGTTTATATTACAATGGGAGTTGCACAAGTCTTAGGTTTCAAAACACCCTAGTGTGGACTGAGTGACAATTTATGTTGAGTTATAGTTTATGTGGAGTAAAGATAGAAGATGAAAAATAGAGAAAAGTTAGTTTATGTCAAGTGAGACAATTACTACCAAGCATACAAAAGTTGAGGGACAACATGAATATTAGTTGTGACTGAGCGTTAGGGTATTCAAATGCCAAGTAAACCAATTTTAACATGTGTTTATGATTGCACAAACACTTATGTAAACCATTTTGGCCAACTTCTACACTTAAATTTCAGATTGTAAAGATAAATAAGGAGGTAATTGCATGTTTTGTTAGAGGACATCAATCCCTAGGAAGAAAGACTAACCAAATAGAAAATTGGATGGACTAAGTGCAAAAGGGAGAGCTCTAGATTGTTGATCATGATCTAGAACCTTCTCTAGTTATTTAATTAAGAAAGGCATTGACCTTAAATCTTAAGTGTGATTTTTGTGTGAATGTTCAAGAGAGAGTGAAGAGGCAAGTGTATGGGGGAAGGAAGGATATGTTTGATGATCATAAGAAGAGATCGTACATAGAAAACTAGCAGTAAAGGGCATAAAAACATATACCAAATAAGGAGATCAAATCAAATAAGGAAAGAGAAGATCCATAACCTAGAATTAGAGTGCTAATTGAAGGAGCAAGTATTGAGACATTATAAAAAGTGAATCAATGCAAATCTCTTAAAAAAATGGGTTTAACAGACATATTCAAATATCCTAAAAGAGTACTTACTTAGTTGTGAGTTTTAAATCCTTTAATCAAAGTAGATTGAACAAGTCTTGTAAGCTCCTAACAAGAAAATCCCCTCATAGGGTAGACCACCAGAAGTAGTCAAGCATTATAGCCTTAACATGCACACTTTATTGCTCTAGTGGTGAAGATTTGTTGGTGTCATTCCCACCCTAGTTTTACCTTCACCTTGGAGGGTTTCTAGGTAACCAAATCTTGCGTGTTAAGTGTTTACATTTACTTTCCTATTTATGGATGTGATGCATACTTAGATCTATTTTAGTATTATAGTTTATGATTATATGATTTATGATATAGATATGAGATAGATTAGAGGTGAATACATTTGATTTGTTATTTGTTATATCAAGTGAAAAGTTTTTGTAGATCTTGATTCACCCCCCCTCTTAGCATCTTAGTTTCCCATTAATATTTCCAAAAAAGCTTAGGTTGGGGAATAATATATTTGGCTATGATTATACACTATTTAGACAACCACCTCGATATTCATCAAGGATTACAAACAAGGTCAAGATGAAAGGTGTGAGATGATGATAAATGAATAATGGATTGTCATCGCATGATAAGAGAAAGAAATTGGTAACTGATAAATAAATAATAACTATAAGAAATATAACTAAATGACTCATCTCATGGTAGTCCAAAGTATAGGTCTTGTTTTTTAATTTGAGTTGTGTGTGATCAGGTACAAAGTGCCCATGCAAATCCTTGGTCAAGATAGGTTAGTGGCATGCTTTTTGATGTAATAACAAGAGGTTAAGGTTGCTAGTAGTTGGTAGATAGGTTGATGGAAGGTATCCATAGCCTAATTGGCTATCTAGCTAACGGTCTAACGTTAGGATGTTGAGTGGAATACCAAGCCTAATCCTAGAGTAGGGAGGGCCTTTCTTAGTTGAGATTGTGTGGGGATACATAAAGGTCCACGGTTGGGAGGTTAAGGCCTTGTTAATTCTTCTTCTCTCCACCAAATGCTAGGAATTGTACAAGATAGACATATGATCTACATTCAAGTTATCTTCTCTTAAGGGGTATTTTACTTATATGTTCTTGCAAGTTTAGTTAAAGATATGTTTAGTCAGTTAAAATGGTTAAAGTAGTTACTCTATTTTCAATTTAATAGGATTCAGTTAATCAATTATAATTGCTATTCCCTTTTATTTGAATATGTGAAGTAGTTGTTATAACTATATTTCATATGATTAAAAAATGTAATGTATATTTTATTTATATTTAAACTATAATAGAAAAATGACTAGAAGTTATGATGACAATTATATATAGTGCATTTATTGATTGAATGGATCTTTAATCTAATATAGTTATTGAACTCTTTCATATGAAAATCTAAATAGATGTTATAACTGCCTTCTCATGCTCATGAATATGGAAAGTAAATATGTTAAATGATATGATAGTTCTTAGCTAAGATTAGAAAAATGAGATGTTACAAAAAATCATAGAGGTTAGAAGTTAGCAAGAGAGAGCTCTAAGGCATTAGTGAGTGATTTTGTGTGTGTGTGTGTGTGTGTGTGTGTGTCTGAGAGAGAGAGAGAGAGAGAGAGAGAGAGAGAGAGAGAGAGAGAGAGAGAGAGAGAGAATTTAAAATATGTTAGCATTCATGTTTATTTATTAACCACATATTTGGGAAATAGTGACTACATGTTTTAGACCATGCTTGAATCAAAGAGATGACAAATTAAGATTTGATGTCCTAGAATTGGTTTATCTAATCATGTTATAGACCTCTTAAAAATCTCTCCAACATATTTTTAATAGAGTCAATCAGACTCTTAATGTAAAAGTTATGGCATCTGAAGTAGAGCCCATTATAAGTTCTTCAAAACCCAATTATGTTTTGAACAAGTAAATTTTTACTTCTTCAAAGCTCAATAAGGTTTTGAATGTACTTTCTATTTTCATAACCCGATCGGGTAATTCTTAGAAACCCAGTTGGGTTATGACTTGGTAACAACCTAGGGAAATGACCCAAAAGCTTAGGAGATTGTTTTCCCTCCATTTTTTTTCCTTTAGACATTTTTTCATCTTCTAAGATGAATTCTCTTATTTTCCTTTCTCAGGTTTGCTAATGGTGGAGTGGGCATCTCTATAATCACCACCATAATCTTTCGTACCTTCTTCGCTTTCTAACTATATAAATGTTTCTATTTTTGGACAACAATAACATTGTAAACTTTAATTTTCTTATCAATGTCTTGATACACAGACACATGTCTACCTTTTTTTTAATAACTTTTAATATATTTAACCAAATTCAAAAGAAATAACATATTATTGTCTACAATTAATTTTATATACTTTTAAAAAAAGTTTCTATTTTCAACTATTTTGATGCAAGTTATGTCTAGCACACAAATAGGTACTAGAATTTTAGGATGTAGTCACTTTAATAATTTATCCAAAAAAATACATGTAAGAAAATCACAAAAAAATACAAAACTTCTATATATAACTCTTAACTACCATCCTACCAAAGGGATTTGCAATAGACTGAATATAACTTTTCCTTTTGTGTTGCACATGAAAACAACTATGTTATATTTTCTTAAAAAATCAGGAACTATTTTTCATGTGTGTAGGGTTTTACCCACCTAATCTTATATGTTTTGTAAAATAATTAGTATTTTATAAAGTAGATTCATAATACTACAAATTTTTCTTTACACATCTTGTCATTCTAAGTGAATGACCCTAAAACATCTTGTCTTAGTTTAGCTTTACCCAGTTTCCAAAAAAAGGTGTCCACTTATACCCCTCTTTTGTACACCATCTTGGTGCACTTACCTAGGTACATATTTTTATATTTTTGGAGCTAGAATTTTGGATTCAAAAAGCAATGGTTTTACTTTGTATAAGAGTTTCAAATTCTGGAAATTTTATGTAGTCTAGGTTGACCTTGGCCTTGACTCTTCCCATATAGGGTTAGACCCTCTAGATTAACTTAGATGCTCTAGCTTGATCTTGACTTGACTACATAGTTTGTAGGGTTTGGAGTTTCAAATACTGAGTGTGCATCTGTCTAGCTTGAATTT
The DNA here is from genome assembly GCA_028749045.1 of Cupressus sempervirens. NCBI lineage: Eukaryota > Viridiplantae > Streptophyta > Pinopsida > Cupressales > Cupressaceae > Cupressus > Cupressus sempervirens. Next base: position 846,302,566 of record CM053783.1, read on the forward strand.
TTGTCATTGTTTGATAGTATTTTTTTAGATCTAAAGTGATACTACTCTTTAGCCCTCAAGGTGACATTTCTCTCTTTGTCACTTTATAACACTTCTTTACATGTTTCAAATTTAATCATTTGATGTGCTTAAAAATTATCTAAGCTTCTATATTTTTTTCCATCTTAATTAATCAATTTTTTTCATATAAATAATTAACACACATAAAAAATACAATCATAAAAAACATCATCAATGACAATAATCACAAAAAAAATGGAAATAAAGAGACCTTTTCACTGTACACTTGAAGGAGCCTTAGACTTAGCATTATCACCCCTTGATCCATTTGGGTTGTGCTAATCTTGTTTGGGTACTTTTGAATGTTATTCTTGAAAGTCCTCATTCCTTCCCTAAAATATGTAGGAGGTAAGGTAATCAATATACATGCTTGACTCTTGTTCTATGTGTTGATGTACTCTGATTCCTACATTACATTTTGATCATTTTATGTCAAAATGGTAGCACAATAATGATTCAATGCATCACATCCATAACAATTAGTTTAGCTTTAGCTATTATATCTCATTTTCCTTAGTAAAAAAAAAAGTTTAAGTTAGTTTATGTGATAGACCAAGGGAAGTATCTCTCTTTTGAGGTTGGTCTTTGGTTATCAAAACCCACACTTTGAGAGAATTTTCATGTTTCATTGAATAGCTAGTCTAGGTGGTTAGTAAGAGTGTAAATTCAATTGATAATAGGTTTTGGCTTACCTAATAGTATTGTTAAAGATCCTTTAAATAATTTCAATTTCTTTGTACTATTGGTATATCTACAAGTAAATTATGATTTAAAAGCATTTTCAACATTATTATAGACTCAAAGAGATTTGGTTTTTGAATTTCTAGTACAAAATTTGACAAGGATATAAACAAGAGGAAGCTACTATAATCACCAGCCACCACAATAATCACTTAAGAAAATATCATTGTCACTCACAAGATTTCTTCTTTTCTTGAAGAAGTTGTCCTCACAACACTTGCACTCCACTTGTTTTTGCACCATAGGCAAGTATTATCTATTTGTTTTCAATCTATATGTGTGCAAATGCATATTTTTCATCTTTGTGTTTTATATAATAATGGAAAATTCAGATTTAGAGAACTCAAGATCGATATACGAAACACATGTTTCAAAGTAATTGTATGGAAGAGTAATAATTGCTTCATTACAATATTTTTATGATAGTTTGTATAGAAGAATCGATATATATATATATATATATATATATATATCTATCTGTGTGTGTGTGTGTGTGTGTGTGTGTGTGTGTGTGTGTGTGTGTTGGAAATGAAAAGGAGTAACTAAGAGGGGAGGGGTAAATTAGTTACCAAAAAAAAAATTCAAAAGTCCCTTTAAAATGTCAACACAATATAAAATCAATAACTTGTTGTAGCTCAGTTAACACTAAGTATTCTACTATAGCTCGATTAACACTAAATATATTAGTGTTACTTGGTTAGCACTGAACATGCAGATCTTAAGATATTTAAATGTGATTACCCTTACTTAAATAAGTTGTAGAAACCTAAAGAATATAACATGAACACAAGAGACACCAAGATTTAACGTGAAAACCCAATGTGAGAAAAAAACCAATTCCAACTAGTTACTATTTTTTAGTCTTATGAATTGAGCCCTGTTAGGACCCAACCTGGTTAATGGTTACAAAACACAGTATTTGGTGTGACCATATTTAAGGATTTAATTCACCCTATTAGGAGTGGGCTTGTTAGAGGTCTTCAAACACTTCAATCTAGAGATGCCACCTTGTTAGAGGATTTGGAAGATAGCTAGTAGGGTAACTCTATTAGGAGATTTGATTCACTACCACAACTATTAGAGTAACAATAAGTTGACGTGATTGCCGATGCAACTATCTTGGCTGATTTTAGATCTTTGTTTAGGATTGAATACTTGATACTTGATCATAATGTTCTTTGCATCTTGGACAAATTGGATACTCTAATATCCTTCCAATTTATTTTCTTAATTTATCTTCATTAATCCCATACTTCACAATTCAATCCTCAACATGACCTTATACTTGTATGAATAAAATCATCAAGTCGACTTGAATATACTTTTGATCAAAAAATTGCATCCCTTAAGTTTGCTAGCATTAACTTATAAATCAATCAAACTTAATATGTTGTTAGTTAGCTATTGGAAAATTGAGTACTTGATCAACTCAGAGAAACTGTTTCTTAATCTACCCAACTTGGTCAATACTAATTCTGAGCCAGCTTTCCTTTGGTAACCAAGTGAACTCACTCAACATAGGATCCATTCCAACTTTCCTTTAGAAACTAAGTGAACTTGGTTAACATAGGATCCATACCAGCTTTCCTTTGGTAACTAAGTGAACTTGGTTAACAAAGAATATGTCTTTGATGCTTGAGTGAGCTTGGTAAGAACTAAGTTTGAACTTGGTTATAAATAGAACACTCACCATACATAAGAAAATATCTTCAATACCTAAGTGAGCTCAGCAATCACTAACTTGCTTAGTAAGGCTTGACATTTTGTGTAACATGAAAGACAACATACAATTGCATAATTTTTTTCAACAATCTCCCTCTTTGGTATTAATGGAAATACAACATGTCATAGTACAACAAAATTTTAGAGAAAAATAGAAGGACAATATCCTTGGTTTGATTCTAATTCTCATTCATGAGAACTCCTTTATTAATGAGAACTCCCTCTGACATTAATCTCTTCCTCTAGAATGATTCTTGGATTTCTCTTGTTACAATTTCTCCCTCTAACATCAAAGCCTCCATCTTTATTGATATAAAAATTCTATGATATGACATAAAACTTTTCCTCTTTGGTATCTCAAACCAAAGACAACAATCAATGTATTTTATATGTACTTGATGTACTAATTCATATGTAATCTACTCTGACAAAATGCATCAACTTGTTTGATCTTCAATGTGCTCAGTTGATGCATCACTAAAATTTGATTAGTGAGCTTTAGATAGGGGAATGACCCCTAGCTTACCTCTTAGTTACAAAAATGCACTCTTAGGTAATGGCTTGGTGAATATGTCTGAAATCTGTTCCTTTGTATTTACATATTCTAATCTCACCTCCTTTTCTTGCACTAATTCTCTCAAAAAATGATACTTTATTGCAATGTTCTTAGTCTTGGTATGCATCACATGATTCTTAGAAATGTTAATTGAACTAGTGTTATCACAGAAGATAACTATTGGATCCTTTATTTCTTTCTTCATACTTGCCATCAATTGCTTGAACCAAATGATGTTGGAACAATTAATTATTGTTGCAACATATTTTGCTTCTACTGTAGATTGAGTGATACAATTCCATTTCTTGCTTGTCCAAGACACTAGGCTCTTTCCAAGAAAGAATGCTTTACCAATAGTGCTTTTCTTGTCATCAATACTTCCTTCCCAATCAACATCAGTGAAGGCTTTCAATTCAAAGTTTCCTCCTTTCTTATACCACAAGCCATAATCTTCAGTACCTTTATGATACCTTATAATTCTTTTTGTTGCCATCATATGATTTTCCTTTGGGTTAGTAGAGAATCTTTCTATAATACCATCTGCTAATGTAATATCAGGTCTTGTGTGTACAACATATTGAAGTTTTCTAATCATTGATTTGTATGTAGTCTGATATACTGATTGGAAATATTATGATAGACTAAGTTACTGAGAGGGGAGGGGTGAATCAATAACTTATAAAACTAAATCTTTAATTAGAAATTAATCCTTCATGTGTATTTTGATCTAATTTCATGCATGAGAAACTAAAAGCATTAAAACATTCATAACACTTTGACACACAATTTTGTACCTAGAAACGTTCTAAATAGAAAGTAAAACTAGGGTGGGGATGATACCCACAAGCTTTAGTATTGTAGTATAATGTTGGACTACTAAGGCTAAAATGATCACTTTTGATGATCTACCCTATTAGGAGCAATAAGGACTGCTAGGTCCACCTTGAAAAAGGATTTACAAACATACAATAAAGTATGCACTCGGTAAAGAGATTTACATAAGACTGTTAAGTCTACCTTGTGAGACAATTTGACTAATCCACTTGTTAGGATGAAATAGTAGTTGATCTTTGATCTACAACTTAGTTTGCTAAATGAGATTCCTTTGAATATAGTAATCACCTTTTGTGATAGATAAATCTTTGCTACTCATACTATTGTAGCCTTTGTAATTCACTTTTTTGCTCTCTTCTGCTTATTACATTACTTCCATATATTAAATTGGATGTGATACAATAAATTACATATATACCAATCAAAATTACAAATTAAAAAGTTAGCCATAATACAAGTTTACACAAAAACCACAAAGTCAGCCCAACTACAGAAGCTTGGGTTCTAAAGACTAGCTTGGTGAGGTTTTTATACTCAACATCATCATGCACTCAGTAGACATAGAAACTTGATCCATACTAATCACTTCCAAGTAGTCTTGAACTCAATTTACACTGGTGACTTGGTGAACACTGTGAAACTCAACATATAAACTAAATCACTTGATTCACACTGCATAGCTCAGTCAATGCTATCACTATTAGCTTGGTATAAACTAAGTCACTTTGTTAACACTGAGTGGCTCAGTTAATGCTAGACTCACATTACATCAACTGCAAACTTGGTAAGCACTGCACAAGTTGGTTTTCACTAATAAACTCAACATATACTGAGATGCACAATTTATACTACTGATCAACACCTTGGTAGTAAGTGCTCAACACAAACTTAATACTATCCCTTAGACTCGATAGATACTGAAATGTTATGTTAACACTGTTAGCTATACAATGTGTTCAGTAGATACTTACAATTTGAATAAGTGTATGTCACTAATAATAAACATGACTAAAATGTCAACAATACCTCTTTGGAATCATAATTTTTGGAAATCTTATGTTCAGTAATGCTGCTTCACTTTTCATCCTGTACCCATTTCGCAAAGTGGAAAATGATCTTGTGTCTTAGTTTAGTCTGGTTAGGTTGAAGTCTAGTTCTTTCCCCTCAAGTGAAAAGTTTCTCCATCAAGTTTTCATCTTTCCTCTTCCCCCGCATTACATAATTGGATGCATTTTCCTTGTTGTCGTGAGTTTTGTGGGTAGTCTAGGACCTTATTCGATGGAGATTCTTGGGTCATATAATGATTTTCACAAAGTCATTTCTGAGGATTAACTTTCTCACTACTAATTTTATCTTGCACATAAAGAAAATGAATTTTGTGAAAAATCTAGTATTGCCTTCTCCTCAGTGGATTTTTGACCCATGAAGGTGATTTTTCGCAAAGGTCAATGAATGAGGTTTACAAGCTAAAGCAAGGAAGACATGAGTTGTTTTGTGGAGAGATCATCCCTATATTGTAGTATTCTACCTTGGGAGTCACTTAGAATTCATCATAATGATCAGAATAGCATCTGGTGGAAAATTCTAAAGTAACTTCTCCACGACGGGTTTTCGACCCAGGAAGTCAATTTTTCGACAAAGAGATTTGTGAGAGAGAAAAACAAGTGGGTTCCTTTTTCACTTTTGTAGCCCTTTTTAGATTTTCTAAAGATTAGAGGCACATTGACTTAGAGGGTAAAGTGAAAACAAAGGCAAAGGCATAAAAACATAAGTTGCTTTCTCCTTAGTGGGTTTTCAACCTTGGAAAGCAATTTTTTGCATCCATTGAAAAATCACTTCTGCAAGCATGTTGGGCTCATAGATCGATTACAGGATACTTAAAAATGATAATGGAAACAAGTTAATCACATTTGGGAAGGTATCTTAAGAAAAATCTAGCTAAGCAGATTTTTCTTTACGGAGTACTCTATTCTTAATTTTTTGGAACTTGGTGAAAAATAGGAAAGTAAGTCTATAATAAAGGAAATTTACCATTGGGCCAACAAAAATAGTGAAAAGATATGGAAAAATCTTTTAGGAACCCCCACATTTACTAACTTAATGGATTTATCCCTTAATTCACTCATGTGGTGCAGACCTTGAAGATTAACAGGTGAATTAGGATTTCTATACAGAGATGAACATAACAAATTTTCAAACTACCACTTTCTTTATTTAACTATTATGCTATTGAATTGAATAGTGATTTCAATGCTCTCACAGTTGCAAAGTTCTACTGTCTACACTGCTTTCAATTTTAAGATCTCAATTCACCTCTATCTTAGATTAAATGGCAACAAGATTCGCTGGATTTAATAGACTGAACGGAATTAAGTCAACTTTGCAAAATGTTACAAACACCTTGCTCCATTTCTTCAACATGCAAGATTTACAAAGGAGGCTGAGGATGGACCCAATTCACCCAATAACTAAGAAACTCTGAAGAAGTGAGCTAGTGGAAGCAGCCTTGTTTCCGGTGGTAGTTCAAGCTCCCGAGCTAATCGTTGAATGTATTAACCACTACAATCTGGATACTAAACAAATTTTGCTACCTGATCATATAGTTTTGATCTCAATTGACTAGCAAACTGTAGTAAATTGCCTCTAGATTCTAGAGTGAGAAGAATTTTTTGAATTGACAATAGGAGGAGCCATGTCCAAGTTCTCCTTGAAGAAGATGGTATGGCAGAAGGTAATTATGAGGTCCTAGTTCCAAAATCCATAGGGAGCTAAGAGTAACATTCCTAAGACTCTTTTCAACATTGATCTCAAGCTCAAGATTGTAGACATTCTAGTTCTTATACATCAATTGAACGGTGAGGTAGAAGCACTAAATTTTGTTGAATAGTATTTATTTTTGGTACAAATCATCTATTCAGATACACATTATGTTGATTGGGAATATGAGTTAAGTGAGCATCTATCCAGAGCCCTCTGTGCCACAAAGATCTACAATACCTTCTACATGCCTTCCTTCTTGATTTATATGTTAGCTTCTCTAAAATTGTGTCCAGGCCTTCCCAAAATAGAAAATTTCCGTGATGATGTGAAAAGTTATGAATATTATCCATGCTTGCAGTTACAAAATAGTTATGAAGAATATGTCAGAGTTAATGATTCATTTACAATGATGATTTGCAAGGAACTCCAAGGATGCTCAGAGTGGAGGTTCAACCCAAAAGTGATGGCAGCCATCAGTCAGTTTGGTAGCTACTTTATTCAATTCTCATCCTTTTCATATTTGCATCTTACAGCTTACAATGAATTTCCTTTGAAGCTGCCCAGATACCCAAGCGACATGATCGTGCTAATAGAAATTGTGAGACAAGCTATCCAAGTGAACATGTTGAGTTCCAATTTAAGGAAGAAGGGGTATGAATTCCCCATGAAGGTTGAGGCTTACAATTTTGAGTCTTGATATGATGCCAAAAAGATGCTCAAGGCATTCAAGAATAAGTACAAAATTGGAAGAATATGAGGTTGTGAGACCCATGTTCGACCCAAATGGATATGCGAGAGAAGTGCTTCAAATTGGTAGTGTGATCAAGCATGTCACCACTATAGAGGATTATTGGGTAGATTGCAAGGATGATTTGGAGAGTCAAGATTGTGCTTTTACCAGGCTCATAGTGGAAAAAATAAAAACATATGGCATTGATCTCAATGTCAAAAGATTGGAGGATGATGGTCAAAATATGTATAGCAATACATATTTGACCAAATTAAGGGGGATTCCTATCAGTTTTGAATCATATGTAGATGTGGAAGAGAATCTTGATATCATGATGGCTAGGATCATCAAGAGAATTGGGAAATGGGTTGGGTGGACAACTAGAAAGAGCCAGAGTAAGGGAGTAGCCATTGAAGCTTCTCCAATAGCTACAATGCCTACCTCATCCTAGAGCACTACACCAGGCATGACCATAGCTTCCACTAAAGGGCTAGCTCAACCTACGGGCAGAGGTGATTAACCTCCAAACAAGAACCTTCCTATAGCCCAAACCTATCATGATGGTTCCTTGCTAGTCATAGGAATCCAGATTGGTACTGAAGAGAAGAAGGCAGAAGAACCAAAGGACAATGCCCTTACTCTAGTACCTTCCCCACATAATACTCTAGTTCCATCTCCTCACACTACTCCTATTCCTTCTCCACATACCACCCCACTTCCATCTCCTCATCATAGCCCCATGCCATTAGCAAGTGCTTCACTTTTGAAGCTAGGTGGTTCGCCTATACAGATAGTAGACCTAGGAGATGGAAAGAGTAGCAATAGTGAGTCTACTGAGTCAGATTAGTAGACAAAGAAGACTTCAAAAATGGAGAAGGGATAGACTTCTTCTAGACTTATCTCTAAGGATTCAAAGAATCCTTTCTCTTCAACTGTTGTAACAATGACTCCAGTGAAAAAGAAAATGTTCGGTATTGAATTACTCAGAACAGCTTCCAAAGTGATAGGAACCAATTCCTAGTTAGAAGATACTTTGGAAAGGAAAAGAAAGATAAAAAATGATAGTGTTTCTACAAAAGACACTATATCTCTCACACTTAATTCTAGGACTGCATTGACAAAGGTCAAGAAGCAAAAGACTTTATCAATACTTGGGTAAGATCAAAAAATAGGGCACTTGATGATGGAAATAGCCAAGCCAAACAAAGGAGGGAGAATTGAGGATATGACACCTAATGATTTTACTCTGCATTCAATCGATCTTGGAGAAGCTAGACATGATACAAAAGTTGGCTTGTGGAGAGCAAGTAATGAAGTAATAGAAGGACAATTCGAAAGTCTCAAATCGTCAAAGATCAAGATGAAAGCTGAGATAGAAGAATTGAACAAATGTATCAAGCAACTAGTCACTCCACTAGCAACTATTTCTGGTATGTCTATGACCTAGACTCCTAGTGTAGTTGAAGTGTAAGCCCTCATTTCCCAACTCTAGGAAGATAGGCATTATGGCCAAATTTGTAAAGAATGGATTGAGAGACTCAAATTAGAAGGAGCTTCTCTTATAGATCAAATTGGAAATGCTATCCTCATACCACAGATAGAAAAGGATAACATATTGTCTAAGAGTAATACTCTAGCTAGAGAAAGGGTTAGATGTGATGATTGCATCTCCCTTTTAAAGATGATCATCCAGATGAAAGAAAAAGAAATAGCTGAAGCAAAGATTCTAAAGAAAGGAAATGAACCTTTGTTTGAGTGGCTCCAAAGTATGCAGTTCAAGCTAGAAATGATTCAGGTAGTTGAGATGGGACTCAAGGAAATGGAAAGTAAATTAAAGAAGACTCAAGATAGAGGATTCAAACTTATGAGAGGTCTACACACTAATTCACAAACTAGTGGTCAAGGAAAGGTTCTCATTGGAGTGGATGTAATGAAAAGTAACTTCTCTACATTTGTTGATAATCTGTCTAGAGTGGCTTCTAGTGGTCAAAATAGAATCACAGAACTCTAGAAGCTCAGTGGTTGTATACATGTGGCCACTGTATGTGTGAATATGTAGCCTATGCTAACACACACACTTCAACACGATCTTTATTTGCGGATTATCCCAGAATGAACATTGGATTGTTCATTCGAAAATCAGCCGACAAGGTGACCTGTTGCTTCTATCTAAAAGGAATTGCTTGTTAGATGTCCTCAGATTTGAGGTGTTAAGCAACCAGACCCTCTAAGAATGAAGGATTTAAGAAATGCAATTAATCTATTTGATTATGCAGATTAATCTAGAATGAAAAATGCATTATAATCTAAGAAGAAGTAAAGGAAACTAGATTAATCATATGCATATTATGCTAAATGAAATTAAGCTAAGGATGGAAATGTATGTAAAATATGAGCAAATGTGAGAAAATGTGAGTATGAATTCCAGCAGCAATTTGATGCAAATTCCAAATTCATCCTCTCCTAAAATGAAGAGATGAGGGTTTCTTAAATAGACTTTCCTGCAATCCATCAATGGTTGAGATCGATTTCAATCAACGGTCAGGATTAAAGGTGAAGTTCGGTCATAAAGGAAGATTCCCAAATTAAAGGGAGTTAACTAATTTAATTTGAGTAGAATAAGGAGTTAACTAATTTAATTTGAGTAGAATAAGGAGTTAACTGATTCAATTCCTTTTTGATCAACAGTGAACTGGGAATTCCCCTTTTTGAACTGAAGAAGGATTTTGGAGAGATATTTAATTTAATAAAATGAGATATGCTCTCATAAATATATTTCCTATTTAATTGAATAATTTCTTTTAATTAATTAGAGACACTTTCTTATTTAATTAAATAACTATATTTAATTAATTAGGAATTACTTTTATTTAATTAAATAACTTTGTTTAATTAGTTAATGAATAGCCTTCCATTTAATTAAATAATTTTCTTTAATTAATTAGAAATGCCTTTCCCATTTAATTAAATAATTACATTTAATTAATCAAGATAGGCATATTTATTAAATTAAATAAATTTAATCCCATAGTACATTAGCCTTAGGAGATAATTTAATTTAATAAAGTATAAATACTTTTAAATTAAATTATAATTAAATCAAGTAGGTTTAATGTGACTAATATGAGTACGTACTATAGAAATTAAATAAGAAATGTGATGAATGCAGATTAGGGTCTTCTGCATCTGACAATCAAGTCAAGTAGTGAGTTAGATCAAGAAAGTGTCTAATGAAATAGGACTTTAGCAATGATCAAAATAGACCAAAATTGGTATCATGGTATTGAGCCGATTTTGGGGTATTACATTTTTGCCCTCTTTGAATGAATGTGCAAGCAACACGTTCAATTCAAAGAAAATCAGAAAGTATGATGCGCAGATGAGATTGGTTTCGAAGATGATGACACGAAGACCAATTGATAAGATTTTAAGGACTATCTCTAGAATAGAGCTTAATCCCAAGGAATCCAAGTAGAGCAACTAGATACCTAAGATTGGTAGCATTTAAAAGACTATCTCCAGATCAGAGTGTAATCTTTAAGGATCCAAATAGAATGTTTAGATACCTGAAATTGATAAGCATTTAAAAGGTTTCTTTAGAACAAAGTTTAACCTTTAAAGATCCAGATAGAACACCTAGATACCCGAGAGTAATAGCATTTAGAAGACTATCTCCAGAATAGAGCATAATCTTCAAGGATCTAGATAGAACACCTAGATACCTAATATTGAAAGCATTTAGAAGATTAGCTCCAGAACAGAGCTTAACCTTCAAGGATCCAGATAGAACACCTAGATACCTAAGATTGATAAAAGATGACAAGGTCCAATCATGAGTTGTAGAATCATCCCCAGAACGAGGCTTGATCCTTAGGAGAAGGGGTTTAGACTATCCCAATACCTATCCATTGAACTCTGAGAAGAGTTGTTATAAGGTTGATCAATTGATGAAAAGATAAGATAGATGGCAAAGATGCCAGATAGAAGGGAACAAGATGCCTCGAGTGATGAGATGCCCCAAGTGATGAGGACATGAGATGGGACTGGGATCCCCCAAGCAATAAGTATTCAATGATGTAATCATTCTGCCCCCTCAGGAGAAAAATCAAAAGATGACACACCAAAAATATGATTTGAAGCAGTATATCATGAGATTTAGAAGAAATCTGAGATTCAACAGAATGTAGAAGAGATCAAAACGATCGAAAGAAGATTTAGGGTTGATTTGAAATGATTGCGAAGTCGCAAAGACCAAGTTTGACCAAAAGTTTATTAGATTTAGCCACGGTTGAGTTGAGTTGACTATTTCAAAAATGATTTTTGAAAATATGGAGAATGTAGAGATAAAAGGATTCCAAGAATCACAAAGTATCAGAAAGATTTGAGCTGCACAAGCGTTCGATCATGTCAATCTCACAAATTTTAAAACACATTTTTGAGGCTCTTAGATGTGTCAGATTTCAAATTCAATCTCGAAAATAAATCCAAAACGGTCCAATTAGCCAAGGTTGTGATTTTTGCACAAATTCGAGCACTTTGAAAAAATTGGTCAATAGCTATATAAGGACCCAAGAGGTCATTTTCAATTCATTTGTGCTTTTTGTCTTCTATTGATTTGAGCTCAAAGATAGACATGGTAGTTAGCATGAGACATCATCGATTTGAGTGCTCCAAATGTCACAGCTGCCCAGCAGACTATGGAGCATCGGTGAGTCATCGATTCCCTTCTTTCGTACTTTCACTTTTACACTTTACGAGGTCATTTATTACATTTTTAGCATGTGTTTAGGGTTGTTTAATTAGTCTTCACATGAGACCTATCTCTTTTCATGCAAAGATCTTCTTTCTTCGTGCGAAGAAACATGATGCACTATTTCTTCGAGTACGGCTGGAGAATCTTCACACGAGAGGCATTAGATCTCGCGCGAAGAATGAGATTCTTTACACGAGTCGATTCATTTTTCACTCACGAAGGTATTTTCTTGCATGAGGATGAGACTTTTCACGCAAGGTTGGAGATCTTTGTGTGAGAATTCTAGATCTTCACTCGAGATTTCAAGAAATTTTGCGAGAAATCCCGTGATAGTTATGCTAAAAAGTTTCAATTTCGTGCTCAAAAATTGTATTTTAGTTTGTTTTGATGCATTATTTTGACTTGATACTGATTGTTTCTTTTGTTGTTTCTTGTTGTGCATGCAAGAAGTCTTTGGTGATGTTGCATTCAGATCACACTATCTTCCATACAGAGAGTTATTATAGAGTCTTGATGACGCTGATCAGGCACACATTGCCCGATTGGGTTTGTCTTCTTTATGCCGAATTCCAGCCGTGATGGTGAATCACAGTATTCTCACTGCATTGGTTGAGCATTTCCATTTAGAGATGAACACCTTCCACTTGCCGATGGGTGAGATGACTATCACTCCAGATGACATATGGAGGATTTTATGAATTCCTTTCCACGGCGCCCAGGTTGTCTATAATACAGTACCCCAAGCAAGGACAGAGGCACCGTCCATTGTATTTGGGAGGGAGCTACCGAGAGGTAGGGCTATCATCTAGGATGAGCTGATGCACACTTATGGACCCAAGCATAGGCTAGCATCGGTGCTGGCTATATTTTTGATCTGCTTCCTATGTCTTGACAGAGGACAACATGGTTTGGAGTGTAGGTGGGGAATCATGCTTCGCAGGATGCTAGAGGCACTTGAGGTTTTTGGGTGGGGTCAGTGCATGCTGGCTCACCTTTTTCATGAGATGCATGAGGTCATCTTCCATGAGAAGAAGACCATGGTAGCCAGAGTTTATGTATTACAGATCTAGGCCTTGGAGCATCTTCTCGTATGTCGACCAATTTTTGAGGATGCCAGAGAGCCCATGGAGCTGTACATATGCAGATATCAAGGGCATATTACCTAGGCCCACCTAGGTAAGACTAAGCACTGGCAAACACATCTTGATGACCTAGTCTTTGTTGTATGGTGACCCTAGAGAGAGACAGAGGACTGGGATGTGGCCCCTAGAGAGCTACCATGGATGTTTAGTTCTCGACCTCTTGCAGGCAGAATGACATCAGTTATTGAAAAATTTGCTATTTCACAAGTGTGGCAGTAGTATGGCCATCCCTAGGACATTTCACATGAGTACTATGTCTATGCCAGGGAGCAAAAGGATGTTGAGCGAGGATGGCCTCCACGGATGGATCCAGGGAAATCCATGATAGATATCCACAGTCTAGTTCCAGTTTAGTGGTACTACCTATCAGAGGTAGTAGATGCAAGGATGATGCCTACATATTAGGAATTTTTGATCAACCATCCATTCCCACACTTCACAGATCCATTAGGGATGGTAGGGTAGGGACAGAGATAGGTTCCCCAGCAGCAATAGGCACAGGCACAGCCACCAAGTTAGCCACAGATTCTGCCACAGGTCCAACACCGAGTATAGTAGATGCCTATTCCCCCAAGTTAGATGGGATCAAACCTAGGTGCTGGGGGCAATGGGATAGGACATAGTCGATGGAGGAGGCAGAGGATAGAGAAGCAGGAGATACCACAGCAGTAGGCACCACCACAGTTAGAGTCACCACCACAGTGATAGGCACTAGAGATGCTCGATGAGGATATGCTAGATCAACCGGCGATTGGAGTGCAGGACATGGTATGGCGGTATCGAGAGTGGGTTCATCAGGCCTCTAGATAGTTGGGAGAGTTATAGATTGTAGTGGCAGTCTAGGATGCGTAGCTTGTGGAGCGACAATGGGCTATTATGCAACATATATGAGTGTAGTACTTGATGAGACACTTCATGTGCAACGATTTTCTTAGTATGTGCGAGAGTCTAGGGGTGCACGACCTCTTGTCAGGCCATATATGCCACCACCGCCTCCACCATCGACTGCCCCTACTCCTCTTGTAGGCAAGGGTTCGGGACAGAGTTAGACGATCTGTGCCTAATCTTTGATTTTGAACCCTGCTTATGTATCGATTGGTGTGCTAGCACCACATGTATTATTTTTGATCGATTGCACTCGAGTAGCACCCATTTTTGTACTGACTCATTCTTTTGATATATATATACGAGATCTTGAGCCAAGTTTTCTTGTGTACATGTCATTGTCTATTTTATTTTACTTTGATGTACATGAGATATATGTTGTACTTACATAGAATGCATATGTATGAACTGACATCTCACATAGTGTTGCATGTTTTTGCTTGAGAGTCACAGGTATTCCATTGAGGAGCATGAATTGACGAACCAAATACTTGTACAGCCGTGGAGGAATCTGATGCATGTAGAGTATGAATAGAATGACCATCAAAATGCATGCTTATGAAAATGAAGTATGTAATGCAAGACTGTTAAATGCAACCCTAGGTTTGGTTACCAAGCCTCGATATTTAATCATCACCAGATATAAAATAAAGCTTGTATGTTATACAATTCCCACTGACATTGCAATCATGGAAATATGAATATAACATACTGTATATGAGCAATGTTAGTATGCTAATAGAAACCAAATTTAAATAAAAGCTTCTACAAACTAAACAAAATTCATAAACTTCAAGATAGACTAAGATGAGCTCTCAATTGATAATATGAGCCATTAATGGGCTCTCTCAATGAGAAGCTCTCTTGTTGAGTAGCTTTGTCTAAATAGATAGGATGTATGCTCAAGCTTATGCTTCAAAAATGGCTTCCAATGGAGTTGGAATTTGGGTGTGAGTGTATGGTTTTGATGTAAAATGGCTTATCAAAATGGCATTATGACTTTACTTCATGGATTGTGTTATTTTGCAAAGGGGAAGGATCCAATTTATAGGCAAGAGGCTTGAGGGATTGAGGGCTAAGATGCAAGGATGGGAAAAAGCTCATGGAGGGCTTAGATTGCATGAGAGGAGAGCACATGGATTGTGCTTCCTTATAGCCAATCAAGGAGTGACACATGTCACATTGTGAGAGGATGGAGGAAAGGGGAAGGATGAGTCAACAAAGGAGGCTCAAGAGATAAAATCTTCATAAAGACCCTCATAATGACTTGTAAGAGCAATAAAAGGGCTTGTAAGAGTCATTTATGACCTAGTGGACTTCATAAAGTTTTATGGTTGAGATATTTTGAGGGTGATGAGAGCAATTTCGACTTGGACTTGATTAGGAAGGTTTAAAGCTTGCTTAGGCTTGTGCAAATGATTAGAGGATGGATTAGGATGGTTTAGGATTAGCTTAGGGATAGGCAAGTGGATGGCATTTAATGAGGGTGGGTGAAGGAGGAGATATTTGTTAACTTTGGCTTGGGTTAGCAAGTCTTAACCCATGTTTAGGGAATGTGACAAGGTTAGGAGGGGATTAGGATTAGGTTTAAAGACATCTTCTAGAAGAGTCTAGATTTTGGATGAGGATAAAGACTTTCTAGAATAGTCTAGAATTTCCTAGGATGAGGATGAAGACTTTCTAGAAGAGTCTAGAACTTCTTAGGGTGAGGATAAATTAGATATTTAGGAAATAAATAAAGTTTTATTTATTTCAAGGGTTTGGGTTGAGGAGATATTTATTAAAACTTTTTTAATAAACATGAGGATTAATATTTAATCTTAATTAAATATTTTGAGTTGGGATTAGGGGTAGGAAATGATGGGATTAGCCTTTAATCGAAATTAAAGAAGGATTAGAAGATTTTGGAAGAGGTTATTGGTCATAAGGAAATTGGCCAACTTTTGGGAAAAAAATAAATTTTTTATTTATTTTAGGATTTTTGGTCAATTTATTAATTAAATAATTAATAAATAAGGAAATAATGTTTAAATAAGATTTAAACATTTTTGGGAGGGATTCCTTAATTAAATATTTTTAATTAAGATAAAAGGATTTAATGGCATAAAAATTAATTAATTAATTAATTAATTAATAAATGATGATGTCATCGGGAATTTTTCAGAAAATAAAAATACTTTATTTTCTAAAGGATTTTTAGGTGTCTACACATACGTTATTGGTTTGTTAGGATTAAATGTAAGCATTCGAGGCGCAAGAAGCCAGAATGACCAGAACATTTGTTCCTTTTAATGTAGCAAGTTAACATAAGCATCAGAGCATAAACGATAGGATGACCTGAATATTGCTTGCATGATAGGCACACCAAACACAAGGGAGATCCCTCTTATGCTAAGTATTCAGTATTCATTCTATCCGCAACAAACCTTGTGTTTGTAACCTGAGATAGAAGTGTGCTAGATATACTTGCAGTGACCCATACATTCACTTAGTAGGACGAGTATCAATATTTACTATAGCATGAAGATTTTACTCCAACAAACAAGGTGAAGAACCAATGTTATTGGCATATTCATATAAAAAGAGTCGAGGTACACACGGCCATCCAATACGAGATGGAGGCTCTTATAGTGGACACCCCTTTTATAGGAATGTATCAACTTGTTGGAACTAAACCACAGAAAAAAAGCAAAGAAAAGATGATGCCCCCAGTCATCACTTCTTTAGTCAAAAATGACATCATCGAGTTGTTTGAGGAGATATGATAAAGCAAAACAAAGCAAATAAAGAAAATGCTCAGCATATCCAAACAATTATATCATTTTTGAGTTCAATGTGTTAGTATTGATGTCAAGCGTCAATATCCATAATAAATTTGAAAGAAATGTCTTCAGTAGGGTGCGATAGTAGGCAGACGCAGCCAGAACGACTAGTGACTAAGGTCAAAGAGGAATCTTCACGATGAAGAACCTAAGAAGGACTGAGTGAAAACAGACAGACACAGCCAGGATGACTAGTGATTGATGCAAAAGAGATCTTCCATAAAGGAATCTGGAGACATGAACTTAGCAACAGTAGGTAGACACAGTTGAAACAGCTGGTGACTATTGCAGAAGAGATTCTATGAGGAGAATCTTGAAGAGAGTGTTACTAGCAACAGTAGGCAGACGCAGTGAGGACCACTGGTGACTGTCGCAAAGGAGATTCTATGAGGAGAATCTCAAAAATAGTGACACTAAAAGGGGAATGCCCCTGAGCTATGACAAGACTCAATCCATGGATACATGAGCAGAAAGCAAGAAAGAAAAAGCATGAAAGCGACTGTATAGAATAGCCAGAAGATGTACTACAAGATGGAGCATTGGGAACAAGAGGTTCCTATTTACCAGGTTTTCACCTTCTTGGCAAGATTTCCTTTTTTTGCTACCATGATGATTATTTCTAGGTTTTCACCAATGGCACTTTTTTTTTTTTTTTTTTTTTTTGTATTTTTGATATTTTTCAATTTTTTTTTTGGTGTTACCAAGGTGTCTATTGCTAGGTTTTCACTAGGGTAACAATTTTTTTCAAGACCTTTTCCCAATTTTTAGATTTTTTTAAGTTTTCAATATTTTAGATTTTTTTTCAAGACATATAGATATGTACAGAGAGCTTGCTGAGATTAAATCCACTGTAAAATCGCTTCAGGTGGAGAGTGTTGATAGGCTCTTTAAGCATTTCTCCTTCGGTTGTGGAAAGCTGATAAGTGCTAGATCCATATACTGTAGTGATGATGTATGGACATAGCCAATTTGGTTCAAAATTTCCCATTTGCATTCGTTGTTGTTGATTCTTAGGGTTCTCTCTTAGGATGAGGTCACCCAGCTGTAAGTCACGTGGCCTAATCCTCTGATTGCAGCTTCGTGCCATTCTTTGTTGATATGCTCGTAGATGATCACATGCCACTTGTCATCATTCATCCAGTAACACAAGCTCTTGAAGCTAAGCTATCCTGTAGTCCTCATCAGTGATAAGGCCTTTCATAGAGATTCTCAAGGTAGGAATCTCGACCTCTATTGGAAGCACAGCATCTGTCCCATACAACAATGCAAAAAGATTCATGCCCATTGGAGTTCTAATGCTTGTCCTATATGTCCACAGGGATGGGTTGATTTGGAGATGCTAGTCTCTCCTTGACTTACTAACTGTGCGATGAAGAATTTTGAGGATTTCCTTATTGGATGCCTCAGCTTGGCCATTACCCTAGGGGTAATAAATGGAAGACCAATGTTGTGTGATCTTGAATTTCTTGCATAGTTCTTTGAGGTCTTTATTCTTGAACTATCCTCCATTGTCAATAATGATTAAGGATGGTACACCATATCTAGAGATGCTATAGTTTGTGATGAAAAGTGTTACAATTTTGCCATCAGCAATTGTGAGAGGGACTGCCTCTACCCATTTTGTGAAATAATCTATAGCTGTGATAATGAACTTATGGCCATTGGAAGAGGTTGGGTGAATTTGCCCCACCAAGTCGAAGGCCCATTATTGAAATGGCCATGTTGTAGTAGAGGGAATAAGCTCTCTTGCTGGAGCGTGAATGAGATTCCCATGTAGCTGACACTGCTTGTAGGACCTAGCATACTTAATAGCTTCTTGCTCCATTTTAGGCAAGTAGTAACCAGCATGGAGTTTGCGAGCTAGAGTTAGGCCATTGGAATGAGATTCACAAATGCCTTCGTGAACGTTAATTAGTGTGCGTTTGGACTCGTCGGGTTCTAAACACCTAAGGAGTGTTCTGTCGAGACCTCTCCTATATAGATCATCAGCAATAATGACATAATGTGAAGCATTATGGATTAGATAACGTTTCTCATTCTGGGTCAAAACTTCTGGAATGGTTTGATTACGAAGGCAGGAATAGATGTGATGGTAGCGAGATGATTCTTATCCTATAGTAGAATAGATAATCTTGGAATCAGGTGTATCATAGGCTGGGTAGTGTAATGCTTCCACCAAGAACTCATGTCAGAGATCATTTTCTAGCATTTGTAGCAGGGAGGCTAGAGTGGCCATGGCATCAACTGCTTTATTATCTGCACATGGAACTTGTTGGAAGGTGATGTGTGCAAAATACTTCGTCAAGTCATCAACCATGCATTTGTAAGGAATTAGTTTCTCATCCTTTTTTGGATACACATCATTTACTTGGTTGATAACTAGCTAAGTGTCACTGAAGATGTCCAACTAATCTACTCTCCATTCAGCTGCAATTTTCATACCATTGATCAAAGCTTCATATTCAAAAATGTTATTTGTACACGAAAACACAATCTTGTATGCTTTGGGCAATGAGTATCTCTGTGGTGTAATGAAGAGTAATCCAGCACCTGATCCTTGTTGTGTGAAGGACCCATCAAAGAACATAACTCATGTATGGTGTGTGAGTGTTAGAATTGACTCATCTGGGAAATCAATGTTCATTGGTAGAAGACTTTGTATGGGTGCCTCACTGATCTGGTCTGCAATTGGTTGTCCCTTTATAGCTTTGCATTCAACATATTGGATGTGAAACTCACTTAGTATCATTAACCATTTAGCTAATCTTCCTATGAGAGATGCCTTACTGAGCAAGTACTTTAAGGGATCTATTTTAGCCACAAGCCGTGTAGTATGGGCAAGCATGTAGTGTCTCAACTTTTGGGAAAGAAAGACAACTGCCAAGCAAGCTTTCTCAATAATGTTGTAGTTTTTCTCATATGAGACTAATGTTCGGCTCAAGTAATAAATAGCTCTTTCTTTGTTGTCATTGTCTTCCTGAGCCAATAGGATTCCCAAAGATGTTTGAGTGGCTAAAATATATAGAAGCAAAGGCTTCCCATACATAGGAGGCATCAGGATTGGTGGATTGACAAGATATTGTTTGATCTATGTTAAGCTTTGCTCACAATCCTGGCTCCAATTGAATTTTACACCCTTATGTAAGGTCTTTGTGAAGGGTTGTGATCTATTCGCCAATTGTGAAATAAACCTACAAATAGATTGAAGCCTTCCCTGTAGTCCTCTCATCTGACTGATGTTCCGAGGCAGTGGCATGTCCATTATTGCTTGTACTTTTTTTGGATCTACTTTAATTCCCTTTGCAGAAACAATATATCCCAACAATTTCCCTGATGTGACACCAAATGCACATTTCTTAGGATTGAGCCGAAGATTGAATTTTTCCATATGATCTAGGATGGGACCCAAATCTTGTAGATGAGTATTGTGTTTAGCACTTTTGACCAAGGTATCATCAACGCAGTCCTCCATGGTTCTATGCATCATGTCATGAAAAATTGTAGTAATAGCCCATTGATATGTAGCACCAGCATTCTTTAAACCAAATGGCATCATGTTCCAACAAAAGGTTCCCCATGCACATGTGAAAGTCATTTTCTCCTAGTCTTTTGGCACAATTTTTATCTGATTGTATCCAGAAAAGCCATCCATAAGTGAGTACATCTCATATTCAACCATCATTTCAACGATCATAAAAATATTAGTGAGTGAAAAGTCATCTTTAGAACATGCCAAGTTAAGATCACAGAAGTCTGTACAAACTCTGATAGATTTATTGTGCTTGGAAATAGGAAAAATATTGGATATCCATTCAACATAATCAATTGCACGGATGAAACCAACCTTTAAAAGTTTCTCCAATTCGGCTTTGACGAGCAATACAATGTGAGGGTGCATTTTTCGAAGCTTCTGTTTAACCGGTTTGATGCCTAGTGCTATGGACAAGTGGTGCATGATAAGATTAGGATCCAATCCTAGCATGTCAGAATATCTCCAGGCAAAATTTATTTTCTTTTCCTTGAAAAAGGCAATGAATTGTTCCTTCTCTTCAGGTGACAATGACTGCGCCAGATGTATCACATGAGGATGTTGTTTTGTGCCTAGGTTAATTGGCTACATCGGCTCTATTAACACTGATGATCTCTCCTGAAAGTGACTGGGAAGGACATTAAATATCTCATCCGTGGGTGCCTCAGAGAGGTTTTCACCCTTGGATATGTCTTTTGTTTTTACTTTTTTGGGACCCGACACTGCCACAATGTGGTTTTCACCATCGGACTTCTTGCATTTTTTCTTTTTAATTGTATGACTGAGATACTTGGTGTCAGCCTCAGTCATGTTAATACTTCACTCATTGGTGGAAAATGTTATAGGTTTGATAGCATTTAGGTAACAGGTGAGAGCGTAGTCATTCTGAAATGTGGGGACTTCGTTAGATGCATTGGGGTTCCAGTCTATAAGCTCAGGATTTGTGAGTGAGAGAGGAGTGGCTAGTTCAATTGCATTCATAGTATAGTCATTAAGTGCATGGACCAGCAATTTGAGACCTACAATGAGCTTATCCATAGGTGTGTTCAAATGCCTCGAAATACTATTATCATGAATTGATGACTCTAGGACACTAGTTAGATCAGACCCCCCTGACCTAACCCTAGATGTTTCATCCACTTCGATTCAATTTTCATATACATGCACTTGGTCAATGTCTTTATCAATAGTCACTTCTAAAATATTGTCAAACTCATATTCATGAGAATTGGTGCTACATGGTGAGAGACTATAGAACTCACCAATAGTGATAGGGACATACTCTCCTTTAGCCTCTAGATTCTTACACAAATACTCAATATGGCATGACTGACTAGATTCTCCCTTTTCTGAATGATATTTGAGTTTCTTAGTATTGTCCTCAGAAGAATCACTAATATCATTCATAGTACTAACACATGGCACAAAGTCATCTAGCTCAATAAAGAATTTAGTGAGATCATAAGGAATAGGATGAGGGTAGGAATCCTCATTATCAGATTTTTCCTCTTAAGCCTCTGACTCAGCTTGTGACTCATTTTTAGATGAACTTTTAGATTTGGGGATGAATTGATTTGATCCCAAACGGAAAGGGACCTTCTTAAACCCTAGGCTAGTTATATCACTATTGCTTTGAGCTTTTGCTTTGATAGGATCAATTAGGCCATTGTTATTGCACCCAATAGGGCTACTTCCCTTGTAATCAAAATGCTTCATAAGCCTAAGACCAAGTCCATATTTCTTTGGAGTGATTTCTCGAGCTTGTTCTATTAGGTCCACTGGAGCCTCTTCTTTGTAAAGCCATGTAGCAATGGCTCTATTTTCACTTTCATCTTCTAAGGGAACTATAGCCTTAACAAAAGTTCCATTATACTTGGTTTGAGGTGTCAGCACGAATGAATTCTTTGCCTCTGAGGGTCTCCCAAAATGTCAAGGGGACTCTAGGAGAGATGTTAATGACAGCACTGGTTCCATGTGGTACTCTCCCATACCAGTTTCTTTTAGTTTAAATGACTACTCAATTTGTTTTAGCTTATTGTCATGATAATTAGTGGACTCATGGTTAGCAGGGATGAAAGTTTCAGCAGCTTTGAGCATATTGCAGGTGTAGCTAGTAGTGGCAGGAATAGTGACTTCGAAACCATGAAATAGGAATTTGATGCATTGGTGGTATGTGCATAGCACAGTGTGCATCTCATGTATCCATGGCCATCCCAACAGAATGTTGTAGGCCAAGGGAATGTCAAGCACCTGATAGGTGACATCCCTTTCGACAAGACTGATGCGAATTGGTAAAACCACAAGACCTAGTGACTTTCGTTCCACTTCATCGTAAGCTTTAATAGCAATCTTTTGTCGGGGATCAACAGAGTCCTTAGAATAATCCAATTGTCTAAGAAGAGTAGCAGAGACAATATTTAGGCCAACACCGTTATCAATGAGTACCCGATGAACATGTGTTTGGTGAATCATAACCTCAATGTGTAGAGGTTGACTGTGTGGGTGATTCAAAGAGTTGTCATCTTCTTCAAAAAAATTCATAAGATATGGCGAGGTCAGGTGACCTACCATGGATTGAAATTTCTCAAGATCAAGATCTTGAGGAACATTTACCTTAGCAAGGGCTTTGTCCAGAATTTTCTTGTGAGTAGGCGAGATTTTAAGCAGCTCAAAGATGGAAATTTGAGCATTAGTTCATTTCAACTGAGCAAGAACACTATAACTAGTTGCAATCAAGTTCGTTGTGTGTTTTGCACCTTTATTGGATGGACCAACAAGGGCTTTTTCTTTGTGTTGTTCAAGATTTGAAGTAGGAGGTGCAAGGCCTTTCAGAACCAACTTTGCATTAGAGCGAGTAACATCGTTAGCACAGTGTTGCAAAGATGCATTTTCCATCTTATTGGAAGTAGGGCCTCTCAAGACAAATGGTGTCTTGGGTTTGTCATTATCTTGCTTTCCCTTTATGGTAATGACATCACAGTATTCAAACTCTACAAGTTCAACCATGTGAATGACATTGTCATCATTCGAATATGTATAGTTGAGCTTATTTTAGGGTTCTAGTTTCGAAGTCTCTCCTTTTTCATAAGCTGGGAAAGGCTCTTTGAACGCCTTGTGGTCCAATTTTTTGTTATGTCCATCTACCACAACATCACTAGCATCAATCATGTCCTAGACTTTATGATGCAAGTTTATACAGTTGCTGGTTTTGTGTCCCTTGTATTGGTGATACTCAAAAAATGAGGCCTCATTCCACCATGGTGGACATGGTTGTGCATCATAGGGATGAGGGTTATCCATTGGTGAGATGATCTTGTGTTGTAGCAATGTTTTGTAAACCACATCCAAAGGTTCTCCCAAAGGCATAAACTCTCGCTTGGGTCATGTTGTTCATGAGTTTCTTGATTTGTTCCCAAACTTCTTATTGTAAGGGGGAAATTTCTCAGCATTTTTGGTTGCTTTGAGGTAATCTATGAGATTAAATGCCACTTTAGCCAGTTTGGGTGTGATATTGTGAACAACTCCATCATGTACAATTTCTCGGTTCTTGTTGACATGTTTAGTTTTATCCTTGTTGGAAGTGGAACCTTGTTTTGTGTCTCTCTGAAGAGTGAGCTCACCTTTCTTAACCATAAATTCCTTGATATGAATAGCCTGTGTAATCATGTCTTCAAAGGTACATGGACCTTGTAGTTGGACTCTATACTCGAAATCAGGTAGGAGGTTATTAGTGAAAATGTCAAGCTTCTCTAATTCCAAAATTTTGTGAGAATACTTAGTGTACAGTTGTCTCCACCGTTGGAGGAAAGTGAGAAAAGGTTCACCAACCTTTTGTTTAAGGTTTCATAGATCTTGAATATTGATAGGGTGTTGTATGTTATGAGAATATTGCTGAACAAATGAATTTGCAATTTCATCAAACATCTTGATACTAAAGAGGTAAATGTGAGAACCACTCCAAAGCTTGACCACCTAGGCTTCTAGGGAATAAACACATAAGGTATGTTTGATTGTGTATAAACTCCATAGATAGAGCACCAAATTCTCGCAAGTGATCTCGAGGATTAGTAGTACCAAAGTACTTGCCATATCTGGGTAGTTCTACGCCTCATGGGAAAGGCGACATGTTTATACTTTTGTCAAATAGAAATGAACAAAGAGCATCCAATGTGTATGTCTTTGTGGGTTTCTATTTCTCATGCATCATCTGAGCCAATTGGTCTTGCATAATTTTCAATTGTTTTTGGAGTTTGGAAGTCTCGGTTTCTTCTTCAGTTTTGACAATGGTTTCTACATTGAAATGAGAAGGTAACTTTTCTCCCTCTTGGGAAAGTTTGAGAAAGTATATTTCTTTCTCTTAGTTGATTAGGATTCCCATGACCTTCTGAAATTTTTTGTCTCTTTGACATTTTGCTATGTGTTCTGGGAGGATTTCCACCTCTTCTTGTTCCTCATCAGTGTCATAGTCTTTCTCTTTCTCTTTGTCATCCCCAGGTGGTTCTTGATATCAACTATGACTACCATGTTCAGGTTCACGATTAGTCATTATAGGAATGTGTTCAGTTTCCATATGTTGTGTTTCAAAAGGGTCTCTAGAGAAAGGATCATACATTGTGTTTGGGAATGCAGGACCTCTACCTATCTCAGTATCCTCTTGGTAAAAAGGATTCCTAATTTGTTGCAATTTTTTGGAAAATGTTTGTTGAACTCGAGATGACTTGGCAGGTGAGGGAGATCCTAAAGATGCCTGACTAGTCAAACTGGATACAGATTGAGTAATGAAAGATAAGCAACCTCTACCGTGCTTATGACCCCTAGCATGACCATGTTTAAGGTTATAGGTATAAAACACATAGCCACTTCTGGTTGTGACAGTCTTAGATAAGGACAAAAAGCTAGAACCTGGACAAGGACTACACTAAGACCAAGTCTCAAAAAGAACAAGATAATAGTAAGAATGTTGTTCACTAAGGCACAAATGGTCTAATTTAAAGGCTAGAACAGCCAAAGATTATGACCAATGCGACACAAAGTATGACAAGCATTAAGAAAAAGACCAAAAAAAAATTACTTATGAGACAAGACTAGTCAAGGTGTAAGACACAAGTCTTCAGCTAAGTGAAGTGTCATTGTTTCAGGACTTGTTTGCAGATAAAGAGCAATAAATGGATGTAGAAAAAGATAGCGTGCAGGTTGTAGACAGCTAAAACAGACCCAAATTGATAATGCTGACACAAGATCTCACGCAAAAAATCTTAATAGGCTATGCAAAGAAGTTTCATAGGCCGCGCGAAGAAGTTTTCTAGCTCACGCAAAGGTCAGTGACAGTAATTTAATTTCGCATGAAGAAGTTCATAGGGCCATGCAAAGACTCATAACAGTAGTTTAATTTCACACAAGAACAAAATGATTTCGCATGAGGACCAGATGATTTCGCGTGAGAAGGAAGACTAGTTTTACAACAGCAAATAATTTTGACAAAATTTGATCGTTTCAATAACCAGGCAGATAAAAAGGCACGTAGAACACCAAGCAAGTGATTTCAAGCACGTCTGAAAACAATGAGCAAGGGAAAAAGCAACCTTGCGCATGAACAATCAAGTGACTTAGTTTGTGCTAATCCCTATTAGAGATATTTGTGTATTTTTTCAAAGAGTTTTGCAATCATTGCACACATTCTTAGAAAGTAAAAAGTTGGCATCTCTAAGGTTTTTAGTAATGTTTTGATTCTACAACTTTTATGACTCATAGGGGTGACCTCCAATCTTGGCTTATTGAGGTTTCAACACAATCTAAGAACTTAATCTGCAAGAGCTATTGGGGAGATCTGACAACCCACAATGAACCACACCTGTGGAGATTTTTTCCACAAGGACATTTATATAGCGGTTGTCACTACCACATCAAAAATGGCTATTACTGCTCGATGTTTCGTCAACACAGTTTTCCCTGTAGAGGGATTGTCTGCTACGATTATCCCTCTCTAAAGGTGACCAACTCACAATAGTGTACCACGAGGGGACTTAGCTTCCAAATTCAAGGTCTTGACACCTTTTCACTTTTAGCCCAATCAAAGTAGACATATTAGTCTGACATGCTAAACTAAGAGTATCTCTTAAAGATCTATGATATCAACTCCTAGTGACCTATCAACCTCTTCGAAGAATAGATGCCTCAATAAAAAAGTTGAAGATTCATCTATCTACGAGATGCTTGAAGTATCCTCCCCACCTACAAGGAATCTGTCTTAGAGAGGAGTTTCACTAGGAACCCACTCTCTCAAGATTCATGAATAGTGTTCATGGGGGTCTAATTACTATGTGTGTATAGATGTTAATTCCTGAAAGAAAATCTATCCAAAAGTAATCAAAGAGCATAAGGTGGTACACTTAACACTTTAACTAATGCGAGGTGAGTCCAAATATGTGAAACATTTAACCCCTCACACAAGCCAAAACAAGTCCACAACTCAGAAACTAGTGAGTTCTAGAAAGCACAAAAGGGTTGCCTGGTGGAGCATTTAATGCTTCTTTCCATTAGACCCTTCCCCTTTAACGTGGTGCTGGTGTTGCAACCACAAGGTGAAATGAGGGGCCGATAGATTTAGCGAGTCCAATAACCCAAGATAGCTAATTAGATCTATCACTAGTAACTAAGCCTGCTAGATGAAACTAATAGAGATCACAACCTAGTATCAAACTATGCATGTGTTGTAAAATGAGAACATGGAAGGAAACACACACAAGCTTGACATGAGAGATGTTCATTTTAAGTCCAAATGAAGTGTTATCAGTCAAAGAGAATTACCTGGTAATCCTCGCAACACGCTTAGTAGATTTTTTACCTATTTTTAGCAACTTTATCATGCTTTTCCAATTGTCCCGCAAACCGCTGTTATGTTGTTCCAAAAAATTACAAAACACAGAAAAAATTAGAAATAGTGAGTAGGTAGCAGAAAAGCCAGAAAACATGAAAATCAATGCAAAAAATAGCATCTGTCAGTAGAGTCTCGCGCGAAATTCCTGACAGTCTGCATGAAAAAGTTTTACGACCCGCGCGAAATTATATTTGGCCTATGTGAAGAAATAGGTGTCGTGCGAAGTTTTGTGCACTCAGGAAATTTCTCATGTGATACGAAAAGAATCTTTGTGCAAAGATTCTAGATCTTCGCTCGAAAATGAACAGTTTCACACAAAGATTCCTGAATCTGTACGGAATAGTACGGATAAAGAACAAAAAAATGATTAAAAAATGCAGAAAAAGGCTACAAAAATTAATTTTCTCAGCCCCACGGTGGGCAGCAGAAATGTATGCGTGAATATGTGGCCTATGCTAACACACACACTTCAACGCGGTCTTTATTTGTGGATTCATCCCAGAATGCACATTGGATTGTTCATCCGAAAATCAGCTGGCAAGGCAACATGTTACCTTCTATCTAAAAGGAATTGCTTGTTAAATGTCCTCAGATTTGAGGTGTTAAGCAACTAGACCCTCTAAGAATGAAGGATTTAAGAAATGAAATTAATATATATGATTATGCAGATTAATCTAGAATGAGAAATGCATTCTAATCTAAGAACAAGTAAAGGAAACTAGATTAATCATATGCATATTATGCTAAATGAAATTAAGCTAAGGATGGAAATGTATGTAAAATATGAGCAAATGTGAGCAAATGTGAGTATGAATTCCAGTAGCAATTTGATGCAAATTCCAAATTCATCTTCTCTTAAAATGAAGAGATGAGGGTCTCTTAAATAGACTTTTTTGGAATCCATCAACGGTTGAGATCGATTTCAATCAACAGTCAGGATTAAAGGTGAAGTTTGGTCATAAAGGAAGATTCCCAAATTAAAGGGAGTTAACTGATATAATTTGAGTAGAATAAGGAGTAAACTAATTCAATTCCTTTTTGATCAACAGTGAATTGGGAATTTCCCTTTTTGAACCGAAGAAGGATTTTGGAGAGATATTTAATTTAATAAAATGAGATATGCTCTCATAAATATATTTCCTATTTAATTAAATAATTTCATTTAATTAATTAGAGACACTTTCTTATTTAATTAAATAACTATATTTAATTAATTAGGAATTACTCCTATTTAATTAAATAACTTTGTTTAATTAATTAAAGAATAGGCTTCCATTTAATTAAATAATTTTCTTTAATTAATTAGAAATACCTTTCCCATTTAATTAAATAATTACATTTAATTAATCAAGATAGGCGTATTTATTAAATTAAATAAATTTAATCCCATAGTACATTAGCCTTAGGAGATAATTTAATTTAATAAAGTATAAATACTTTTAAATTAAATTATAATTAGATCAAGTAGGTTTAATGCGACTAATATGAGTACGTACTATAGGAATTAAATAAGAAATGTGATGGATGCAGATTAGGGTCTTCTGCATCTGACAATTAAGTCAAGTAGCGAGTTAGATCAAGAATGTGTCTAATGAAATAGGACTTTAGCAATGATCAAAATAGACTAGAATTGGTATCATGGCAATGAGCCAATTTTGGGGTATTACAGCCGCTAAGGAGTTGCCGAATCAGTTGAATGCTATAAAGGAGCTAGCGAGGGAACATTCAAAATGGCTTTTGATATTCACTAATATACATGTGCCCAACCACAAAGAGATAATCCCAATAATGGTTGCTACTAAGGCATATAGGGCAAAAAGAAAAAGGGGGAAGAAGTCTAAATGATTCATGTTATGCCCCCTTCTTGTTTTCTTTTGTAATTTTGTAATACAACAAATTGGCACCTTGCCATTTGTCATCCTCAGAAAATGAATAGATTAAGCTTCCATTCTAATCGTCATCTCAAAAACTCTATATGTATGAAATTAAACGATTAATGAAAGGTCGACAAATTTTTTGTGTGAAGTACTTTTTGTTGCAGAGATAATTGAATGGTATTTTATATCAATCATTTTCTATTCCATTTAATGTTATAGTTAGTTTACATTTTCTCTTTTGTTTGAATTGAGATGAGGGAGAAACAAAGTTTTACCTCCCTTATTTTGAGGAAATGAATGAGTGTAATAGGTGCATTTATTGTTCATTCAAAGAGAAATCCTTTCTATGTTTTCAATTTATTAATCAATGTTCAGATTCAAATTCACTCTGTTCATTATTCATTATTGTTTAGATAAGTTTTATGAATTCATAAGATGTGTGAGTGCATAAAACCATTTTGGTATTGAGAAACTTCTATTTGCCTGACTTAGATTCTAGTTGGGTTTGGTTTGGTTATACCTTTTCAATTCTCAGGTTAAGAACATACCCCCAAAGTAATTTAGGAAGAAAATAGAATTCATTGCAAATCCATTTTAGGGAGTTGTACCTACCAATTCAAAGGGAAGCTACAATTATTTGTAAGTAGCTTTCCAATTGTTCCTGATTGGATATTGTTCTGAATTTGGCATTTAAGAGTAATAATTTGAAAGAATAAATATGTTTACCAGCAAGTAGACATAAGTGTTCCAACTGGTTTGAAATCCTCCATTCCAAATTTCTTTAATTGCTCCTTGATATACTTTGATTGAGTAATGTAGATACCATCTTTCTTCTCTTGAATTTTCAAACCAAAAAAGAATTAAATCTCTCCAAACATTGACATTTCAAATTCTTTACACATATCCTTAGAAAAGTATTTGCATAAATCATCATGTCCAGTGAATAATGTATCATCTAGAACGATTTCTGCCAACACTTTCTTCTTATTTGGTCTTTCCTTGATGTATAGACTGTTGTTGTCATTTTTCCTTTGAAAACCAATCTTTTCCAAATGACTGTGCAATCTTTCATACTAGGCTCTAGGGGCTTGTTGGAGACCATATAAAGCTTTGTGCAGTCTACAAACCATATCCATTTTGTCAGGATTTATGAAACCTTTAGGTTGCTCAATGTAGACTTCTTCTTTTGGAATTCCATTCAAGAATTTTTACTTCACATCCATTTGATATATTTTGAATCCTTTATGAGAAGCATAAGAAATAGTGTTCTAACACCTTCAATTCTTGCAACAGGAGCAAAAGTCTCTTTGTAATCAATACCTTCTTCTTGAGCATAACCTTTGCAAACTAATCTTGCTTTGCTTTTTGAAACTTCTCCATTCTCATTCAGCTTGTTTTTGAATACCCATTTTGTGTCAATTAGAGTTTTTTCCTTGGATCTAAGAACAAGAGTCTAAGTTTTGTTCCTTTCAATTTGATCAATCTCTTCATTCATTGCCTCAGTCCAGATTTTATTTTCTTATGCACCTTTAATAGTTCTAGGTTCAAACTCTATAAGAAAACATTTACCTTTTAATTTGTTCCTTTTCATTGTGCCTTTGTGTTAGGATAAAACCACAGACAAAAATAAAAACTACATGCAAATATAACCAATAAAAAAAAAATAGATTACATAGAAATGAACACAAGGCACCAAAATTTAATGTGGTTCACCCAATCCCAAGGCTACGTCCACCAAATAGCAAGTCCGATCTTATTACAATCTAGTGATTACAACTTGATTATAGTCTGTAATCCCTTACAGCTCAATACTGCCGCAAGAAGCAATTTTGCGTCACAACATAATGAAAAATACCCAACCCTAAACCATTTTATACAAGTATTAAACTGCTTTAGGGTTATAACATGTCATCCATAAATTAGCCATAACTTTAGTGGTGAATCTACGAATGGCGAATCTACGAATAGTACCAAATTTTTTTTTTCAAACCCCACTAATTATGAAGTATGTATAGTACTTTCCTAATCAGTCACCATAATCTAACAATCTCCCACTTGGGGACTAATCAGGCTCCACACTAAACAACAATCTCCCGTTTGGAGACTGATCCTATAGCAATACCACTACCACATGGGGCTTCCACTAGATGAAACCACCCTGGACCTTGGACTCTCCCTTCTTACAACCTTTATCAACATATCTACTAGATATTCATTGCTATGTATCTTCTCCATCTTTAACTGTTCATCCTCCAATATTGACCGAATAATATGGTACCACAACTGTATGTGTTTGCTCCTAGAATGCAGATCTGAATTCTTGGCAAGATGAATGGCACTCTGACTATTTGTGAACAAATAATTATCCTTCTGAGGATGTCCAAATTCTTTTGAGAAGAACTGAAGCCATATCATCTCCTTGGCTGCCTCTATAGCAGAAACATACTTTGCCTCTATAGTGGATAGAGCATTAATCTTCTGTAACCTAGAAACCTAGCTCATGGCTACCCCACCAACAGTAAAGAGATAACCTATAGTACTTCACCTGGTATCAATATCCCCTTCCAAATCTGAGACAGCATAGCCCTGCAAATCAGTAGTAGAGCCCCCAAAGTGTAAACACTTTCCTCTCAGATATCTGAGAATCCACTTGACAATATTCCAATGCTCAAATCCTGGATGACTCATATACCTGCTAACAACTCCCACTGCATGTGCAATATCTGGCCTAGTGCATACCATAGTGTACATCAAGCTTCTTATAGTTGAAGCATAGGTTACCTTGGACATCTTATGCTCCTCTTCCTGTGTCTTAGGATACATCTCCTTAGTCAACTCCAAATGACTAGGTAAAGGTGTGCTGAAAGCTTTAGCATTCTCCATAGAGAAACATTGCAACACCTTCTCAACTTAATTAGCCTAAGATAGCATTAATGTTCTGTTCTTCCTATCTCTAGAAATCTTCATACCAAGGATTTGTTTTGCTGCCCCCAAATCCTTCATAGGAAATGCATGTGCTAACTAGCATTTCAGCCCCTTAATATGATCCATGTTAGACCCAGCTACAAGCATATCATCAACATATAAACATAAAATAATGTAGCTATCATCATCCAACCTCTTAAAATAAACACAATAATCTAAATGACACCTATTATAGCCATGCTCATGCATAGACCTATCATAATTTCAGAGACCATTGCCGAGGTGCTTGCTTCAAGCCATATAAACTTTTCTTCAATTTGCACACTAAGTTCTCCTTACCTTTGACCTAAAATCCTCATGGCTGAGCCATATATATTTCTTCATCCAAATCACCATGAAGGAAAGTTGTTTTAACATCCACCTGCTCTAAATGCAAATCTTTTGTAGCCACAAGACTTGAAACGGTATGGATAGAAGTCATTTTAACAATAGGAGAAAATATGTCATCAAAATCAATTGCCTTTTTCTATGCAAATCCTTTCACAACTAACTTGGCCTTAAATCTTTTATTACCTCCTTCCTCTTCTTTCAACCTATAAACTCAGTTATTCTATAAAGCATTTTTACTTGCATGCAACATGCACAAATCCCATGTCTTATTTGTTAGCAAAGAGTCCATTTCATCTTTCATTTTAGACTTTCACTAAATCTTAGTATCCACCTGCACAATTTTATCATAACTTTCAGGTTCACCAGCATTAGTAAGTAAAATAGAATAAAAAGAGGGAGAAAATCTTTGTGGAGGTCTAATTTGCCTTTTTGTTCATTTAACATTCATTGGTGTGTGTGGTATTTGTTGTTATAGTTGTTGCACATCATGAGGAATGTCTGGAACATTAGCTTTTGGAGTATCATCCAGTACTACATAATCATCTTCTGTCTTCTCATGTTGCTGCAATAGATCTTTGTACAACACTTTCTCATTGAATATGACATCTTGACTTCTAACAATTTTATGATTTCCAAAATTCCAAAGCCTTTAACCAAATTCATTAATGCCATATCCAAAAAAAACACATTTCTTTGATTTAGCTTCTAGGTTGGTTCTATTTTCAGAGTCTATATGAGCAAAAGCTTAACAACCAAAGGTCTTGAGAAAAGAATAACTCACCTTCTTACTAGTCCATGCCTCCTCTAGAATACCATAGATCAAAGGAGTAGAGGGACCTCTATTAATCAAATATACTATAGTATTGACAACCTTCACCCACATGTGTAAGGGCAACCCAACATGCAACCTCATGCTCCTTGGGTGCTCCATTATAGTCCTGTTCATGCGTTTAGCCACTCTATTTTCCTATGGAGTCCTTGGAATAGTTTTTTGTCTACGAATACCATTAGTGGAGTAATAATATTCAAATTCATGACTCCAATACTCACCACCATTATCAGATCTGAGACATTTTAATTTCTTACCAATCTCATTTTCAACCAAGCATTTCCATTTCTTAAAAGTTTGAAATACATCAAATATCTATCTAAGGAAATAAACCCATACTTTTCTAGTTGTTTCATCAATAAATGTAACATAATAATGAGATACACCAAGGGAAGATACCTGAGATGGTCCCCATACATCTGTTTGCACAAGCTCTAATTTCTCCTTTTTGTTTTCCTTCCCAGTGTTTACAAAACTCACTTTCTTTTGTCTTCCATACACACAACTTTCACAAAAATCCATATTCACACATTTTAGACCTGGTAAAACTTTCTTTGAAAGAAGTACTTTCATACCTTTCTCACTCATGTGCCCAAGTCTATTGTGCCACAACGTTGTATCAGAATCTATAGCAACTATTTGTTTTGCTTGCTCAACTACAACAATTGTTCTTGAACATTCATTTTTCTTTGAAATAATCAAAGTAGAAGGAACAATATGACCTATACAAAGATATAAGGTGCCTACTCTCACACCTTTTGCTACTACAAGGGAACCTTTTGAAACCTTCCAATTTTTATCATTAAAAGTAACTACACAACACTCATCACTGGGTTGCCCTGCTGAAATTAAATTCCTACTTAGCCTTGGAACATGTTTTACCTCATGTAGTAGCCAATGATTCCCATTTTGCAACTTAATCTTAATTTTTCCCTTTCCAAAAATTTGATAGGGTTCATTATCCCCCAAATAAACAAGCTCAAAATCCCCTTGGACATAATCAATGAAATAACCTCTATGAGGTGTAGCATGAAATGAAGCACCAGAATCTAAAACCCATGAATCATCAACACTTTCCAAAGACAGAAGCAAAGCATCCTCTTCAGATTTGTTACTTACCACATTTGCCTCCTTGTCTCCATTTTATTTATCTTCTTCATTTTTCTTTCGATTCCATCAATCTTTCTTTTTATGACCCGGTTTCCCACAGTGCCAACAGTCGTTCGGTCCTCTTGATTGAGATGTCTTCCCCTTTGACTTTCCTCTTGATTTCCCATGATTCCCAGAGTTATTTCCTCTCTTAGTTGTCCTGCTCCTGCTTTGTGCATTCAAACCACTTCCTAATGTAGATCCACTTGAGGATTTCCTACGAGTTTCCTCACTCAAAACAACACCGATCACATCATCATATTTTAGGGTACTAGATCCAGGAATAGAATTACTCACTGCCATTACCAAGCCATTCTAGCTTTTAGGCAAAGAACACAAAATCAAGAGAGCCCTAATTTCTTCATCAGAATTGATACCCACAGAAGATAACTGACTAGTAAATGTATTAAACTCATTTTAATAATCTACAACAGATCCACCTTCTGCCATTTTCATATTAAATAAATGCTTCATGAGAAATACCTTGTTTGAAGCGGGGGGCTTTTCATACAATGTCACTAGGGTTTTCATCAACTCTTCTATCATCTTTGCTTTTGTAATATTAAATGCCACCGATGGTGCCAAGCATAACCGAATTATTTCGAGTGCCTTTCTGTCCAAAAGATCCCATTCAGCATCTGACATAGATCCCTGATTCTTGGCTTTGCCTTCTAACGACTTCCATAAATCCTTCTAATAAAGATAGTCTTCCATTTGCATCTTCCATAACTATAAATTCTTCCCATTAAACTTGTCAACCCTCAACTTACCCTCATCTGCCATCGCTCCCACTCAACCGTGAGACTCACACTCAACCGTGAGACTTTCTTGCGGAGGATAATTGAAAGACAACCTTGCTCTGATACCACTTGTTAGGATAAAATGATGGATAAAAATAAAAACTACATGCAATATAACCAATAAAAAAAAAAAATAGATCACACAGAAATGAACACAAGGCACCAAAATTTAATGTGGTTCACCCAATCCTTGGGCTACATCCACTAAATAGCAAGTTCAATCTTATTACAATCCAGTGATTACAACCTAATTATAGTCTGTAATCCCTTACAGCTCAATACTACCACAAGAAGCAATTTTGCATCACAACATAATGAAAAATAAACAACCCTAAACCCTTTTATACAAGTATTAAACTACTTTAGGGTTATAACATGTCGGCCATAAATTAGCCATAACTTTAGCGGTGAATCTATGAATGGCAAATCTACAAATAGTACCAAATTTTTTTTCTAATTATGAAGTATGTATAGTACTTTCCTGATCAGTCACCATAATCTAACACTTTGTACTGATCTCCAATGATTTGATTGGATGCGTGATGCCTTCTAACATATCTAGCAAGCTCATGTACCTTCTTTCTAAATTTACTTGGTTCACCATGCTCAAAATTATTTTCTAAGTTGTGCTCGGATCCCACTGTCTATGACTTGGGTCCTTCAATCTATGACTTAGTTTCCACTTGCTAAAAATTGAGTCCTTCACACTATGACTCAAGTTGCACTAGCTACAACTTGGGTTGAATTGGACATTTAGGGGACTCAGGTGGTGAAGACTATTAATTTCCAATTGCATTTTCTTGAACTTTAGGTATAGTATCAGGTTCATAGTAGACAATTTTTTTTGTAGTTTTCAGATTTTTTTTTTCTTTTTTCTTCACTCTTTTTTGCAAACTCATCAATTTTCACATGTGCACTTTCTATGAGTTTGTGAGTAGAAATACCTAAACATTTATAAGCTTTGCTCTTGTTGGAGTATCCAAAATATTCCTTCATCACTTTTCACATCAAATTTTCCTTTCCTAGATTCTCTCAAGCTATAATATTTACTTCCAAATATTTTGAAATAGAAGACATTAGGTTTATAACAATAACATAATTCATAAGGTGTTTGATCTAAGTCCTTCTTTAGATAAATTGGCTTCAATGTATGAATTGCTATGTTGATTGCTTGCTTCAATATTTGATTACATTTTTATCTATCATCAATGTTCTTAAACAATCCATAATGGATATGTTTCTTCTTTCTACTATGTCATTCTATTGAGGTGTACCAAGTGCAAATACATATCTCTTGATTCCTCTTTTATTGCAAAATTCATTGAATTCATTTGAGATGAATCTCCTCCTCTATTTGACCTCATAAAGTTTAGTTTCTTTCTTGTTTCTTTCTCTAGTTTAGCCAGATACCACTCAAATTTTTGAAATGCTTCCGATTAATATTTTAGATACATGAATGTCATCATCCTAGAATAATCATCAACAAATAAAATAAAGTACTTATCACCACACTAGATTTTTATGCAAATGGGTCCCTAAAGATATGTATGAACCATCTCTAGAACTTATTTAGAATGATAATTATTTCTTTCCAAACTTGTCTTTCCCATCTTTCCAGTTTGACAATTTTGCACATGTCCATATCAGGTTTCTTTAAACTAGGAATGCCTCTCACTCTTTTGTTCTTGATTATGTTGACCAGGTTATCAAAATTTACATGACACAACCTTTTATCCATAACCAAGTTTTGTTGATCTTAGATTGGTTTTGACAAGTGAGTGTCTATACACTTAAGTCATTTACTTAGTTTATGCCGAACAAGTAGTATATGTCAAACACAACATGTATAAGATCTAGAGCATGCCAAGTCCACAGTGATTTTTGTGTCACTCATATGCCGAGTCACTCAAGCACCAAGTAGGCAGTGTATGCGAAGTGGTACAGGAGCCAAGTAAGTAGTGCATGCCGAGTAATATAGATACTGAGTCATAGTATAGAAATTAGTACATGCTAAGCATCAGAGACTTTAGATGCCGAGTAAGATAGTTTTGTCATAATTGTTTGTAATGGCACAAAATACTATGTAAACCATTTTTGAGTTGACTTAAATATTGAATTATGATATTTTAGAGATAAGGACAAATACTATGTTGGAATCCCTATGAATTGCATGTAGCTAGTCAGGAAAATGTAAGGTTTTATCAAAAAAATGGATGAATCACAACCATTGATTCATACATAACCCTAAGTGACCTAAGTCTTCTTAAGGAGGAAAAAACCCTATACTATCTAATTTACATGGAAGAAGCAAAGAGAGAAGTTTTCATGTGCAAACAAAGCATTCAAGGTGGCTAAGGAATTGTGAAGTGAAATTGCATTGTAGAATCAGTTAAAGGAGAATAGAGGAAGGGAATAATATACAATAGAGAGACATATGATCAAGAAGGATTGAGAATACATTAGTTTAGAGGTGATCTATCATCAAAAAATAAAGTGTTAAATGAAGACTCAATGTTGAGTCACTCTAATAGGAGAATTAGTTAAATCTCTTAACATAGTAGTCCTAATAGGTTGTATTGAAATCCTCTAACGAGGTGCTTCCTTAATTTTGAGTTGAAGTCCTTTAACAAGGCACACTTCTAATAGGGTGTTGAAAACCTTTAATAAGATAAGACTTAATAGTCTTTGTAAGTCTTTAATAGTGCAGACCTTTCACGAGGTAGATCATGCCTCATGATCAAAACATTGTAACCTTCATTGGATACACTTTATTACTATAGTAGTGAAGATTTGTGGGTGTCATCCCCACCCTAGTTTTACCTTCTCATTGGAGGGTTTCTGGGTAATCATATCTGGTGTCATATATGTGTGAATGTTTACTTGTTTACATGATTTAGATATAAATGCTTTACATGGTATTTTAGTTTTATGTATGAGATGGATGTGTGGTGAATGTTTTATGAGTTAAAGTTTAAACTATGATTCATCCCCACCCCTCTCAGAATTTTACCTTTCCTATTGTAATTCCAACAACTTTCCTCTACTCAAACTAGGAAACATGAACTTTTAGTTAGATCTACATAGAATTGATTACCTTTAGTTTAATTGCCAGTCCCAACTAAACTTTCTTTCTTATCTAATAGCTTGGCCTTGCCATTCATGGATTCTACCTTGAATCCAATGTTGTTCAATTGTGCTAGACTAAGTAGATTATGTTTCATTCCTTCAACATTGTCACATCTAATTTCATTAGTTAATGTAATATAATTTTTTTCTTTTACATAATAGGGTTCATCATTTCCAAATCTGACACTCCCACCATCATAGTGTTCCAAGTTCTCAAATTTAGATTTATCATTAGTCTTGTGGTGAGAGAAACTTGATGAAAACAATTGATTAATTGTGTATTTTTTTTTATGCTACACAAAATGTCATATCATTTCTAGACAGTGTATACTAAGCTTACTTGGATGATGAAGACAGTTTCATATGTCTTTCGAGCATTCCTGATTTTGTCTAGTTCAAAAATAAGTATCTACTGAGTTCACTCGAGTGGAAAAGAGAAGTTTGAAGAAGATTGAGTGTTAACTAAGCTCACTTAGTTAGTCAAGGAAGTGTTGGATGGAACCAATGTTAACTGAGCTCACTCGGTTACCAGAGGAAATTTGTAGAGATGTAGTGTTGACCAAGTTCACTTGGTTAATATAGGAAGACCATTTATGAGTTAGTATCTACCAATCAAGGTTCACTAATGAAGGATTTTCTTGTTTTGGTATATTGAGTTCAATAGATTTGTTTTTTTGGTTATAGCCAACTGAGGAGATGAATATTAATTACTCTAAGTTGTATTCAAGCTGATTTGACAATGTATAATATATAAATATAAGGTCAAGTTGAGGATTGAATGTTTGCAAGTGAATAGAAGATTTGAAGATGCTTAGAGGAAGTGAATTAGAAGGATAAGCAAAATATCCTCATGGAGCTACAAAGATACATTCAATCAGAAAGGATCAAGTATACAAACTAGAATTGAGATCTATAATCAACAATTTAGTTGCATCAAAAATAAGGTCATCTCATTGTTACTCTCTAACAATTGTAGCAGTGATCTAAATCTCTTAACAGAGTTCAATTAACAACTATTTGTAAATCCTCTAACAAGGTGGCATTTCTAGATTGAAGTGTTTGTTAGCGATTTTGCCCTCCCACCAAAATTTGATTTTTCCTATCAAACATGGCCAATGGTCATATCTTTTCAAATGTTCAAATTTTCAAACATTCTAATGTTATAAAGGTATATTTAAATCCTGGGTTAAATTTTATATCCTAAGTAGTCAAGCTATTTTATGCCATAAACACCTCGGTAGGCCTACATTTTCTTAGCAATTTGATTTAAAAGTATTAATGAATGTCACTTTGTCACTATGAAAAAATGTATGATATTTTTTCATAGTGACATAATGACAATGTGACATGCATCTAGGTGGGCCCTCTTTCTTTGATTCATGTGCAATAGTCAACAAACATTGGGAACTACAAATTGAAGATAGATCTATTGTTATCGTTTTGTTGTTATGAAAAGTTGCAATATTTTTAGTCATAGCGAGATAACGACAATGTGTCACATGCCCTAGTGGACCACTTCCTTTTATGGTTTGTAAGGATGTTAGAGAAGATGACATGTGTTCATATTTAATTGGACTTTCTAAAATTGAGCCAAGTTCTTGAAATATTCAACTAGCACTATCGATCAGATTTGAGATCAATGGACATCATTATGTCGCTAATGGAAACTACATGAAGAATACTCATAGTGACACAACAACAACATGCCAAACATCCTAGGTGGGCCTTTCTTCTTTGTGGCTAGTGGAGTTGTTAGATGAGGTAATAGTTGTCAAAATTTTATTCATTACATTTTGAGGTGGGCCAGTTTCTTGACATACCCTTGTCCATTGTTGATTTGGATATGATCAACATTTTTCATTTTGTCACTTTAAAAAGTTGAACGATGAAAATACATAGTGAGATAGCAACAATGTGACATGTGTCCTCACAAGCTCAGGTGGTAAAGCTAGAATAGAGGAAAGCAAATCACATGTTGCCATATGGCATGATCTAGGAAGGTTTAAAAGTCAACATGGAATAATAGGTGAAATCAAAGACAAAAGGTGGAAAAGTTATGCTAGTGGGTAGTCAGCTATCAACATAAATTTAGAAGGTTTAATAGGGTGGTAGAATATTTTGTTATGGTTGGAGCACGTGGTGAAGCCTAAGGATTGACTCCATTTGACTGATGACATGGCTGACATGGTGTGCCAAGAACAAAGAAAGAAAACTCTTTAATGGAAAATCTAATCTTCTTGATTGTCTACAACCACATATGAACATTCTCAATGCCTAATAAATGTAAAGGGACATTCAATTGTTGCTGTATGCTTATCCATTTACCTGGTTAAGCATTAATGGCAGTCGTTTCTATTCTCTCAAGGCTTTGTTTGATGAATGATATGACTTTCCTACATCTGGATGTGTACCATGATCAGATCTTTCCCAGATTTGCAATGCCTATTTTCTACAACCTTAAATGCAGTCGTTGTGCTTTGCCTTAGGGTAGAAGCTATCTGAGTTATGCTTGCACTATAAAAGAAAATTTTGTAACCATTCTTAGGGTTGACCTTTTTCTAATTCATTAGCATTATCTTTTATGCTTTGTTACTGTAATTTTCCTTTTGTCTAAGCATGATTGTATTCTTTGTCTTACCTCATTTCCCCATTAATATAAGTGCAAAACTTGCTTTCCTTAGTTGATTTTTTTTGTCTTCTATCCTTCAATTTGCATAACAATATCTATTTTGCCTTGGATTTTATAGATTGAATTTCCTTCCTCGTAGAATTTCATTTGAATTCTGATATGTTTGTGGCTATTGGATTGAAAAAAAGGTTGAATTAGTGTATCTTGGGAATATGTTGATGAATACTGCATTGTTAGGTAGAAATAAGGTTGAACAAACTATTTTAGTGTATCACCCCTTTTAGACTAGATTAAGTAGTTTGATTTCATGCATTCCTTCTCCCTTTTCCTCTTAAAGAGTAATTAGATGCACCTTGATAGTAAGGAAGTCAGCCTTCTTTGGAGATTGAATCTCATAGTTCAAGTTCCAAAACATGGAGATTGTTTCCATAGTTCACAAGGTTGCCTTTAGGTAAAAAACTTTAGTTAAGGGCGTAATATTTTGTGACAACAGTATCTAAAGACTTCTAACAAGGCCAATCCTAATAGGATGATTAAATCATCTAACATGGTCACACCTCATAGTGTGATTTGTAACCTTTAACGGGGTTGGCTCCTAATAGGGCTCACTTCTAAAGAGTGAAATCAATAACTAGTTGTAATAGGTGGTTTTTCCCAAATTAGGTTTCCATTTTCAATCTTGGTGTTACTTGTGTTCATGCTATTTCTTCATGCGTATGAAACTAAGTTTAGTATGGTTAATCATAGTTAATATCTTAAGATTTACATGTTATGCATTTACTGACTTACAATTTCTATTTTAGTGCTTACTGAGTTACAATATTTTCTAGTGTAAACCGAGTTCTTGTGTATTTGCCAAGCATCAATATTTTTAGTGAATTTTATGTTCTATGTTGAAATCTAAGGGATCTATGATTTATTTTTGTGGTAGCTAATTCACCCTCCCCTCTTAGTTACTCCTCTTATATTTCAAACACAACCATTATCAATAATCCATGTGACATTCTTGCTAATATGACAAAATGAGAGTCATCTGATCGTTTTCATCATCTAATTAATCACTTACAACAATGTAAAGATTTTCATCTTCATCGTTACTATCAGAATATTTAGCCATCTAACAAGATTTATTACCTTTATCCTTGTAGCCTTTGTAGCTTTTGAAATCTTTCTTTCCTTTGGACATGTCATGCTTCTTTTCTTCTTTGCCTTCTTTGCCTTTTTTGTTTGGACACCTTGTAGAAATGTGACCAACTTCTTCACAAGAAAAATAGATTAGAGGTATTTTACCTTAGTACTTCCCTTTTCCTTCAGGGAATCTTCTTGCATGCATGCCTTCAATGACTTCAAGGTCATCATAAAAATTGTCTTCATCTTCACTATTTGTTGCCATATTTTTAGTCTCCTATATTTTTCAAACTTTTAGGAATAGGGTTGATTCAATGTGATGTCAAGTCTGAGTCTAGATTTCTTATAGGATGATCTTTCTTCTTATCATTCCTTTGAGTTAACCTAATGTAGGAAATCATGGGAGCAATGCATAAGTTCAAAGCTAGGTGATTAGGGTTTGGAGAGTTTGTTATGCATTTCTTTGATGAGAAGAAGGTCTAGATATTCTGCTAATTCATATTTTCTTGTTCCTACTAATGTTGAAGGAAAAGGTTCATGTTGAAAGTAGTTCTTCATTCCTACAAATCTTTGAGAAACCCTAATTCCATTATCAAGTGTTCCATTAAAGACATAATGCAGGTAAAATGGAGAAATCATGAACATATATAGAGAAAACACAATAGAGGAACATTAAA
The DNA here is from genome assembly GCA_028749045.1 of Cupressus sempervirens. NCBI lineage: Eukaryota > Viridiplantae > Streptophyta > Pinopsida > Cupressales > Cupressaceae > Cupressus > Cupressus sempervirens. The sequence continues at coordinate 846,345,507 of CM053783.1, forward strand.
GACCAAGTTTGAAGACAATATATAGATCGTGAGAATGAACTACAAGAAGATCAATTGAATTTGCATGCAGGAGAACCAGATAAATGTAGAATTGGCAAATAAACACAGTCAAAGGTGGTGAATACCTAAGTTGAAATTGAATTGATGAATCAAAACATGTCTAATTGTCCACATCACCAAGCTGAAAAGTCAATTGAACGGGAGAACGTATACTATTCGCTAGTTCAAAAGTTAGATGCTTACCTATCATATAGGGTCTGACTCAAATGAAATTTAAATACATCTTGTTGACCATCAGATCTGTTAGCGTAAAGAATTAATTATTATTACACTTTAGATAAGTTTACTTACGTTAATGCATTATTATATAAGTTTTCATGTAGATACCTAGGAGTATGCATATTCATATGAGTTGTCTTGTTGATAACACATGAGTTTGCATATTCATATGAGTTGTCATGTTGACAACATAGTTGTTTGTACCCCAATTGAGCACATGATTTCTACAACATCTCTTTACAAGATACACTTGTGTAAGATTATCCTCTCATCATCACACAAATTCCTATGCTCAATATAGGATAATCCACTCTTGGTGGACATGTGCTTAGTTCTGAGGCTTATCAGTTTGTTGACTCATAGTTATTCTAGATGCCTTTATATACAAGCACTTCTAGTGTGTATTCATTTTATATTCATTCTCATTATTGTTATTATTATCATCCATTATTGGTCCACATTGTGCTAGTGCTTGAGCTTCTTGATTTTGGTGTCATTTTTCCCTAAGGAAAATTCTTATATGGTATCAGAGCAATAGGAGATCTCTTCACATAGCCATTGGAGACCATTTTTGCTTGACCTCTTAGAGGGCCATGATTTAAATCCAGAGTATATGTAGTTATTGGGAGCATCTAGAGCCACTATGAACCTCACCATTGCGTCTAAAGCATCAATTTGGTGAATGTTGACTATAAATTCGTCTATCATAGGCCATAGTCAAATCTAAGGCAAAATTATTTTGCAAATCAGAACCTGAAGGCCCAATTTGTGAAATTGGTATGACCTCTTTAGATCTATGGAATTAATTTTTTAGATCAGAATATTTTTGCGTCTGTACATTTTTTCTTTTTGGATTTGCATTTTATTTCCAAAATTCTATGAAAAAATTGGCCATTTAGGCCAGTAGGAGAGCAATTGTTTTGTAGGAAATTCAGGTGGTCAAACCCTAGTAGCCCATGACTGGCATATTTTATTGCATATTCTAAACTATGACCAGAATATTCCACATTGCAACACATCACACATCTAAATCGCAATGGATCTCAATAAACTGGTGGCTTTTAAGCTACTGTGAATACTATAGGCTCCAATTTTTAAGTGCATATGCCCTTTGACATATGGAAAATGTGGGATTAAACATCCCACACCTGCCAATTCATGACCAATGCTCAAAGTGGCTCCACTGCAAGCATTCCCTATCAGCTCCTCCTCCTTCGCCAACATTCAAACACCACTACTGTGGCTGCCACATTAGAGTCCTAGCCATGTAGACATGATGACATAACACATCGGTGACACATCCACTTCCACGAAGGCTCATCCATGTTAGCATCCACGCAATCTACCCTGTCAGCACCCCTTGAACGAAGACTACTCCATTAGCTACTACACAACGACAAATCAACATCCCCATCACGACCACATAATTAACATAGTGTACTGCCATGCAATGACACATCAACATCCAACCATACTGCCACATAAGAAATCCATACAATATAGACTGCATAGTCAGCCTATTGGGTCTAATTTTTTTGCTAACATTATTCATACATGAGCCTAAATTTGATGGTTGTTTGACTATCACATGTAGGCCAAATTGCACTGTCATGATAGCTATTTGGATGTCAAATTTAATATAGTATTTTCCTGATGTCATTAATGTAGACCCCTCACCATATGTAGTTTTCCTTTGATAGTCTAACTTTGGGAGGCCATATCTCAGTCATCCAGACTCTGAATTAGGTGCAATTTTTTTTTATTTGAGCTAGAATTTCAAAAAAAAAATTAGTGGTGCTATTATTTTGTAGTTTTGGTGCAGAAATTTGTTAGAAAAATAAGTTTTTGGTGACTATACCTATCCAATCTTGCATTTTGCAACTTCAAAAGCTCTGTACGATCTAATCTAGACATATAATTATAGACACCTAAATTTGATTACATTGCTTTGGTAATCCTATTTAGTTATCTCTAAAGGCATCATTAATTAAAGTCTTATTTAATTAATCCTTTGCCATCCCCTAGCTGATTAATTTAATTAATCATCTATAGTCCTAATTGATAAATCAAATAACCTATTATTTATCAATTAAATCCTATTATTCTATCTAAATCCAAAATCTCCATTTATTAAATAAACCTATTTGATAAATAAAACCCTCAAATCTAATAACCCCTAACCTATCCTAAATACCCTTTTTAGCCTAATCCACCCCATCCACCCATACTAACTAAGCTTAGTCACTAACTCACCCACCCTCATGAATGTCATCCACTTGCAAATCTCTAACATCCCTAATCTAATCCTAAACCCAAGCCTAATCCACCCCCTAATGTTGTCACATTCCCTAAGCAAGCTTAAGACTTTCTTAAGCCAAGGAAAGTCAACAATCTCAACTCCCTCCAAAATATCCCAACCACCCAACAATGAATGCTCTTACAAAAGCCATAAAGACTCTTACAAGCTCTTACAAGCCATAATGAAGGGTCTTTATGAAGATATTATCCTTTGAGCCTCCTTTTTTGACTCATCCTTCCCCTTTCCTCCATCCACTCACCTTGTGACATGTGTCACTCCCTGATTGGTGCTAAAAAAGCACAATCCATGTGCTCCCTTTTGAGTGCATCCTAGCCCTCCTTAAGCTTTCATCTTTCCTTCCATCTTAGCTCTCCATCTCTGAAGCCCTTAGCCTATAAATTGAATCCCCTCCCAAGCCTTTTCAAAAATCACAATCCATCAAGTAAAGTTATAATGCCATTTTGAAGCCAAATCCATACTTTTACATGCATCCACACCAAAAATCCCAAAAATCTCCATTGAAGCTGGTTTGAGGCTTGAGCATACACCCCAAACTAATCCATTAGACTCATCCCTAAATCAAGTGACTATCCTCATTGGGAGAGCCATTCCATGGCTCATATTCTCATTTGAGGGTTTCACTTTGTCTCTCATATATGTTATGTCTTTTATGCTAGTTAATGCTTTGTTCTCTTGATAGATTAGTATTACTTGCTAACATATTTCTCATATACAATAATTAGGTTCCATTTTTTTTTGAAAGTACATAATTTTTTATCTACATTTTAGATCTGCAATCAGAGTATAGGCCTGTGTGGATAGAAATACCACTTTCAGAAATAGGTCCTTTATTGCATTGTTTTGTTTTGATCAAAATTCAAAATTTTTGTATACCTGACCTACATTGCTAAGTACTAGAGTTGAAATCCAAAAGGAAGTTGTAAATAGAAAAATTGAAAGTCTACTTATGCCCTAAATTGGCAATTGGCTATTGTAATTGCACTAAATATAAAGTGCCTAAAAAATTCATTGAGGGCGGGGGGGGGGGGGGGGGGGGGGGGTTAATTGAGTGAAAAGAGGGGGGTTGTCTCTTGGTGTTGTTTTACTTTATTCTTATTATCTTTCTTTCCTTGCATTATGGGAAACATTAAGGTTCCAAAATTAACACCACATAATTATTCCACATGGTTAGTTAAAAAATGGTGTGAATTGATGAATGAAGAAGTTTCTCAATATGTAGATGGATATCTTCCTATAGCCATGTAGGTGATAAAGTAACTCAAAGTGATATCTATGCTTAGGAATTGATAGATAGGAAAGCCCTAGGAATCATTAGGTTAGGGGTTGATGACAAGATCCTTTATCAAATCATTAAATATGATACATCCAAGGAAACTTGTGATGCCCTTGAAAAGCTATATGGGAAAGTGATTGAGGAGGATGTCTACAAGATTGAAGATGAACTTATCTCCCTAGATACTAAGTACTTTGATTCCATCCATGATTTTATCATTAATGTGAATGAGTTGAGAACAAAACTTAATGATTATGGTATTCCCATTAAGGATCAAACGTTGATTTATCTAAGTCTGAATAAGCTACCATCATACTACTCCACATTTGTCTCTTCTATCAACACATCAAAGGCTACCTTAGGGGCTTCTTATAAGAAACTCACTTTTGATGAATATGCCTAGTTGTTAGTGGATGAACAAGCTAAGTTGATAACAATGGGGATTCTCAAGTCTTCAAAGTCTAAGGCATTGATGGCTAAAAATGAGAGCTCCAAAAATCCAAGGAGTAAAAGTTCAAACAAAGGCAAGGGCAAAAAGAAGAAGTGGAAAGATAAAAAAAAAGGGGATACAAAAAGTCAACAATTAAATCAAATCAAAAAATCAAGTCTTCTCCTAATACGAACAAAAAGGGGAATAATAATTAGGAAAAGAAGTTTTCCTATTGTAAAGGAATTGGTCATGATGAACATCAGTGTTATGACAAGAAGATTGATGAATTGAAAAACAACATGAAGAAGCACAATGTTCCATTGCCTAATGCTTATAAGGAGAAGGGGTCTTCATCTTCAAATTCTAAGAAGAAAGGGCAAGCTTTACTCACAAACATTGTTAGTCAGGGGGAATGGACTATTGACTCAGGTGCCACACATCACATGGGTGCTTCAAAGAGAGATTTTTCTTAATTGACACCTTTAGAGGTACCTCACATCTTTGTAGGGGATGATGCTAAAGTGGAAGTTGAGATGGAAAGTGGAGCATTCAAGGATGTTCTCTATGTTTCTAATCTTGCCTCCAACCTTGTTTTAGTCTACCAAATCACTCACCATGGAGATTGAAACAAGGTTGAATTTCTTCTAAATTCAATTGTTGTGAAAAGCATCAAAGATGATTCTATGGTTGCTATAGGTGAAGCTAAATATGATTCAAGGATTTACACTTTCTCTTCCTTTGTGCCTAAATCTAATGCACAAGCCTTGTTAATTCATTCAAATACATAAAGCAAACTGTTGCATGAGAGATTTGGACATCTCAAATACACATATCTTCAACAACTTAGTAGCAAGAACATGGTTCATGGTCTACCTCAAGTCCAATTCTCAGATGGTGTTTATTTAGGTTTCAAACTTGGGAAGCATCGTGAAAAAATGTTTGACAAGGAGAAGTCTTGGAGAGCACAAAGTGTTTTTGACTTAGTTCATAGTGATGTAGCGGGCCCATTTCTAGTTCCATAATTTGGTAATTCTCACTATGCACTCACCTTCATTGATGACTATTCTCGCTATACTTGGGTATTCTTCATGGCTCATAAGAGTGAAGTGTTTGAATGATTTTTCACCTTCAAGACTCAAGTGGAAAAGTAATATGAGAAAGCCATAAGTTCTTTGAAAAGATAATGGAAGGGAGTATGTGAACTTAGGACTTATAAACTTTTGTACTCAAGAGGGAATTGTCCTTCAACATTTAGTACCATACACTCCACAAAAAAGTGGTGTTATAGAGAGGAAGAATAGAACCCTCAAGGAGATGACCACTTGCATGCTATTACATAAATATCTTGATCAAGTTTTTTGGGCTGAAGCAAAGAATTGTGCAGATTACATTCATAATAGGAGTCCTCATAAAGCTTTGGATGGTCTAACTCCTTTCAAAGCTTGGTATAGAAGGGAACCTACTATAAAGAACTTTAGAGTCTTTGGTTTTCTAGCGTGGGTATGAATACCTCCATAGAAATGAGAGGCATTGGAACCTCCAAGTAAACCTTGCATCTTTATTGGTTATGTAGCCTCTCATAAAGCCTACAAATTGATGGATCTAGAGACACACGAAATCTTCTATGAGAGGAGTGTACACTTTGAAAAAAGTTTTCCATGCTTTACTTCTTCAAATCCTTCTTCCGCCTTCATTAAAGAGATTAATAGTGATGATAGTGACTTGGAAGATGTTCGTCCATGACGCAACCAGAGGTAGCAAACATACGAGGTTGAGGAAATTCCTTCTACTTCTACATCTTCTTCGACTAGACCTAAATGCGCTCAGCAGACATTGGATGTAGCATGACAATTGGTAGGGAATCCTTTAGATACTAAGAGGACAAGATCACAATACAACTCACTCCCTCATGCTTATATTGTAGTTGCTTTAAATCCTCAATTATTCAAAGAAGCTTCAAGAATTCCAAAATGGGATAAAGCAATGGAGGAAGAATAAAAATTGTCTTATGAAAAACAATACATGGGACTTAGTCTCTCTTCCTAAGGAAAGAAATTTGGTTCGGTCTAAGTGGATCTATCAAACCAAGTTTGTAGTGGATGGAAGTGTGGATAAGCATAAGGCAAGACTTGTTGCAAAAGGCTTCTCTTAGGTGCTTGGTATTGACTACACTGAGACCTTTGCCCCATTTTCAAAAATGAACTCCATTCATTTGACACTAGCTATAGCTACAACTCAAATATGGGTTGTTCATCAGATGGATGTGAAGAGTGCATTCTTGAATGGTGATCTTCATGAGGAGATTTATATGGAGCAACCACAGGGGTTCATTCAAGATTCTACTTTGGTTTGCAAGTTGAAAAAGTCTATCTATGGGCTACAAAAAGCTCCAAGAGCTTGGTATTCCAAGATGGATTCTTTCCTTCTCTTAGTAGGGTTCACTAGATGTCATTCAGATTCAAATGCATTCATTCTTCACTAGGATGATTCTCACTTGCTAGTTGTGCTTTGTGTTGATAACTTGATCATTACAGGGAGTACAACATCCATCATTGATAGTGTCAAGTCTACTTTGCAGGATAGATTTTCCATGACCAACTTGGGTCTACTTCATTACTTCCTTGGTATTAAGATACAACAATCTTCATTAGGGATCACATTATCACAACCCAAGTATGCTATTGATCTACGTACTCAATTTCATAGGAGTGACTACAAGGCTTCATCTACTCCATTTCTTTTAGATGTTAAGTTAGTAGCAAAATGTTCCACTCCACTTGTTCACGCTACTTTATATAGACTATCGGTTGGATGTCTCATCTACTTGACACATACATGCCTTAACATATCATTTGCAGTTGGCATGGTTTCTCGCTTCATGCAAGAGCCACATGAACTTCATTGGAAGGTAGCCAAACACATTCTACACTATATCCAGGGTACACATACATATGGGATATGTTATGCAGCTAGTACTAGACTACAATTAGTGGGTTATATAGACTCAAACTATGCATAGTATCTTGATTCTCAAAAATGCACTTTAGGATACATGTTTCATCTTGGTTTCGACCCCATTTTTTGGCAAAGTAAAAAGAAGAATACTATTGCTCTTTCATCTACTGAGGCTGAGTATTGAGGTGTTGTCACTTTTGCTACAAAACCTATTTCGTTACAACATATTCTGAAGGAGTTTTTTTTTGACATACCTAAGCCCACAGTCATACATTGTGATAATTAGAGTGCCATTAAAATATCAAAACATCTAGTGTAGCATTAATGCACAAAACTTATTGAGGTTCATATGCACTACAACAGAGAGCTTATTCATGAGCAGGTCATTGCATTGTAGTATTTTCCTATAGAACAATAGATTGTAGATATCTTCACCAAGCCCTTTAGTAAGGTCAAGTATCTTCATTTGCAAGATCTCTTGGGGGTGCGATATTTTTCATCAAGGGGTCACATGACTATTCTCTTCTTTATTATGCTTATATCTCTTTTTTGGGGAGGATTTTTCCTATGAGGTTTTCTCTCTTTCTCCATTTTTAGAGAGATTTCATTGCATCACATTATATGTAGAGCATTGCATTGGTACATGGGTACCCAATATGGCCTAGTAGCTGAGACCCATCATGCATTTTCATCATAGCTTTTGTGAGCTTAAGTGCATTCCCCTAAGTTTCACTTAAGGGGGGGTGTTAGAGTAAATATTTAATTTTTATTACACTTTACTTAAGTTTACTTAGGTTAATGCATTATTATATTAGTTGTTGTGTAGACACCTAGGAGTATGCATAGTCATATGAGTTGTCTTGTCGACAATATAGGAGTTTGCATATTTATCTGAGTTGTCATGTTTACAACATAGTTGTTTGCTCTCCAATTGAGCACATGATGTCTACAACATCTCTTTACAAGATACAACTATGTAAGCTTATCCTCTCATCATCGCACAAACTCCTATGTTCAATGGAGGATAATGCACTTTTGGTGGATATGTGCTTAGTTGTGAGGCTTATCACTTTGCTAACTCGTAGTCATTCTAGATGCCTTTATATATAGAAACTTCTAGTGTGTATTCATATGATATTCATTCTCATTATTGTTATTATGATCATCAATTATTGGTCTACATTGTGCTAATGCTTGATCTTCTCGATCTTGGTGTCATTTTCCACTAGGGAAAATTCTTACAAGATCAAAGAGGATCCATGGAGTTCGTTGTGTCTCTATTTCAAGATACTCGATCATTAATTCATGTGACATAGTGATGGATCAACATGTGTTTAGTGGCCCATCAACTTTCATAAGGAACAGTCAAAACTCAACCACAAACCAAAACAAGTCCATGTTAGATCCTTCATGTAGAGAAATGACATCACTTGTCATCCACGATGCGCCTAGCTAGAGAAAGTGGACCTGCGCCATAAAAAAAAGAGACTAACATCATTTTGTTACCACCATGAGACTGGAATAAGACCTACGCACGTTGCTTTGTCCCTATGTAAAGTTGCTTCATCATTAATTATAGCGACAAAATGACAAGAGGGACCCACTAAGGCAATATAAAGGAAAGACATAAAGAGGGTTCTCATGATATTTGGCATGAAATGATGGAACATGACGAAAATAATTATTTTTTGTAGGATTTATGGAATCATAGGAAGATGAAAGGTCACTAGGTGTTCTTAGAGGTGCCAAGGGAGCATGATCATGTTAAAGATTAGATATTTTTCATGTCTTTTTTTATATTTGTTTTGAATGACTGACAAGTTTCTAAGTGATTCGAATGCTCTATCAATATGACTGATGAATCCATAACTAGTGAAAACCCTAAGAGGGGGCCTATAAATGTAACCTCATTCGGTAATAGAAGAGGAAGGGGGGGGGGGGGGGGGGGGGGAGGGGTCAAAAAACTTGATGGTGAATGAGTCTATAATTCCATTTAATTTTTGTTTAGTAGTCATGTTTTGTTGCCCATTCTTAGATTAGTTTTGCATGAAGAGATGAAGGACAATTGTATGTGAACCTGTAATAGTCAGGTTGATTCCATTTCATTTTGATGTTTGCAGGGAAAGTGAATCCATTTACTTTTCTCATATATGATTATGCTTCCTCTCTTGTTCATTTCATATCATGTTAGATAGTTTCATTGGGAAATGAAAGATAAATGTATACGAATGTATTAGTTATTGGTTGGACTCCATTTTATTGAAGGTTGATATTGAAAGAAATTCCATTTTCCCTCATGTGCTTATTCCTTCAATCCTCTTTTTTATTTAGATGGTAAATCTGCACTTAGAAGTAGGAGTAGATGTTAGGAACATAATTATCAAAGTTATCTAACTCAAAGGATGTCAACCTTCCCACTATTACATCCAAAGTTATATCATTTTTAGGACCACATCTTATCTCTTGAATAGTTGACACTCTGATTGCATAAATAGGAAGAAGAGTTTTGAGTACCTTGTTGACTACTCTTACATCATCTACTTTCCTTCTTGAGGCTCTGATTGCACTTACACTTGCTTTGATTCTTTCACTCCATTGTGCAATGTTTTCATCTTCTCTCATCTTCATTTGATCAAATTGACCTCTTAGACTTACTACTATAGCTCTCCTTAAATTTTTGTCTCCTCTATAGATATCTTTCAGCCTCTTCCATATTTCATGAGTAGTAGGACAATCTTTGACTTCATCAAATTCAACATAATTGAGAGTAGACACAATGTCAATCATCATTATGTTATGATTCTTCTTTTCCATAATTTGATCCATAAACAAATGTCCAATAGGTGCCACATATTTGTTATCCAGATGTCTAAGGCACTTGTCTCCATTTGTTTCCAAATATAGCTTCATGAGTTCCTATCATGCTTGGAAGTTATCTCTATTCAGCTTAGGAATCTCCCTTCTATAAGACATCTTGATCTTTAGTTTAGGTCCTTGAAACATTATCTATAAGAACCAAATGCATTGATACCAATTGTTGGAAAGGGGTCAATCATTTACCAAAAAAACAATTCAAAAATCCCTTTAAGATGTCAATATAATATAAAACAAATAACTTGTTGTAACTTGGTTAACACTGAATATATTATTGTTACTCGGTTAGCATTGAACATGCAAATCTTAATATATTTAAATGTGATTAACCTTTCTCAACTTAGTTGCAAAAACATAAAAAAAATAACATGAACACAAGAGACACCAAGATTTAACATGGAAACCCAATTTGGGAAAACCATCAATTGCAACTAGTTATTCCTTTTCACTCTTTTGAATTGAGCCTTGCTAGGAGCCAACCTAATTAAAGGTTACAAAACACATTATTAGGTGTGATCCTATTAAAGTATTTAATTCATCCTATTAGTAGTGACTTTGTAAGAGGTTTTTAGATGCTTCAGTATAGGAATGCCACCTCTTTAGAGGATATGGAAAATAGCTATTAGGATAATTCCTTGAGGAGATTTGATTCACTGCTACAATTATTAGAGAGTAACAATGACTTGAGCTGATTTTTGATGCAACTATATTTACTGATTTCATATATCTATTTAGGCTTAAATACTTGATCCTCTTTGATCAGAATGTTCTTTGCAGCTTGAACAACTCAGATACTTTGATATCCTTCTATTTGCCTCAATTTATCTTCTTTAATCCCATAATTCACAATTCAATCCTCAACTTGACCTTATAATTATATGAATAAACTTGTCAAGTCAGTTTGAATATACTTTTGATCAAACAATTTCATCCCTTAAGTCATCTAGCATTAAGAAATAAATCAATCAAACTTAATATAATGTTAGTAAACTAATACATTATTGAGTACTCGATCAACTCAGAGAATCTCTTCGTTAACTGACCCAACTTGGTCAATATTGATTTCTAATTGACTTTAATTTGGTAATCAAGTGAACTTGGTCAACACATGATCCATGCCAACTTTCCTTTGGTAACCAAGTGAACTCGGTTAATGCAGGATTTGTCTTTGATGCCTAAGTGAGCTCGATAAGAACTAACTCTAAACTTGGTTATAATAGGAACACTCAGCATACATAGGAAATAGTCTTCAATGCCTGAGTGAGTTTGACAATCACTTCTTTTCTAAGTAAGGCTTGGAATTTTATGTAACATAAAGACAACATACAATTGCTTCATTGTTTTCAACTATATATATATATATATAGTTGAAAATAATTCACACAGACACAAAATAAATAAAAATATCTAGTTTAATATATCTATACATCAAATCATTTCTAAAAAAAAGATAAAAATAAACAAAATATAAAATAAAATAAATATATTTTTATTATTCTAAATTTACATGTGATCTTTTAAATTAAGCAAATAGATTTCATTTATACTTTTACAACTGATGCTTTAGGATACATGCTCCACTATATGCTAATAAAATGAAATGGATTTCATGAGTCTCTATTCCATGCGATGTTGTTGTCATTAACTAAAACTATGTTGATGACAACATGTTATTTCTATAAAATTCTAAAAAATATCATAGGTGAACCCATAATAAGGGGTTATACATTTTTTCCTAAATTGACACTGAATTGTGAATTTTCAAGTAAACTTTCACTTTTTGATGCAAATTATCATTTAAAGGTTAGGAATTTTGTTGATGTTTAATAGCTTCTATAAGATAAAATTATGTAATTATATGAGTTGCAAGTATATGTGATAAATTGATATAATAATGGTATATATATATGATTAAATTTATTATTATATTAATTATCTAATTAATGAATAGACATGTCCCTTGGGACATGTCTATTCATGGCTTTTACTCAATTTAAATATAACTATTTGTTGCATTTGAAAAATACATACCAAACATAATGGTTTTTCTTAGTACATTTTTAGTGGTCTGAGAAAATTAACATGGTATTAGAGTTGGGCTGCAATTGCAAAAAAGGACCTAGGAACCAGTTGGGTGTAGTAAAAAGAGAAATGTTCTCAAAGTAAGAATGTTTTCAAAGTTCATAGTATTCTATCAGGTTAAATAATTCTAGATCTCTATTTGAATCATATCAAACTAACATTTCTAGAGGAGGAACATTGAGACTTCTCAAAACATGGTGTCTTTCATATTGAAAAAAATTGACCAATTAATCAAGGCATGATGATCTTGTGCCATGACAAGAGAGTGGTATATTTCATAGAAATAAATGCAACTTTGTATTTGTCATGCCTAGAAATTGTTGAACTTTCTCATGTTCATATTGGCTTATACTTCATTTGGAAAAATGATAGGCTTAAAAAAAAATGAAATGTGTCCATGATAAAGCCACTACAAGACTCCAAGTTTATTGGAAGAGTAGGGCACAACGAAGACTTTATGCATCATGATTGTAAAAAAATATCTTTCATAAGAAAAGGGTGATTGTTCAGATAAAAATAAAACATAGAAAAAAATCTACTTGTCTAAACAATATACACAATTTTTTTTTCATTGTGTATATAAAGGTATAGAGACACATTTTGAGTTTTATACATATCATGCACAAGATTTAACATACTTATTATTCATATGAAGTTAAAATGGAAGAATACAACCATATGTACAATTCAAAGAATATTGGATGTACCTTAAGCCAACATAATATATCACTTCGATATCCAATCGTGAAAATAATGGTGTTGAAACTTTCTACAAGGTTATTGTTAGAAATGGATAATACTAGGGTGGGGGGTGGGGGGGGGGTGAATCAGTATTTTCAATCTTTTTGGCCATAACTGGATATTATTAATTACTTTAATACATGCATAAGGAAGTAAAACAATAATGTTGAATAGTATAAAAAACCATACACAAAGAGACCTCATAACACCATATTTTGTCAACTAGGGAAGCCCTAGCCAAGGGAAAACCTCAGTTGGGATGAAATCCACAAGAGGATTCACTATATATAAGAATTCAATTAAGGATATTAACACTGTTAGGAGTCTATGAAGAATGTATAGTGTCTCAAGTCACTGTTAAGAGACTAGGCCTTATTAGAAGCCTCAACCCTATTAGGAGTTGGTGGATCACATACAAATGTGTGCAAGAAGAGTCCACTAACCTAACATGCAACTATACAATTGAGTTCTTCAACAGAATAGATGTATATACAATACTAGATCACTTGCTATACTTTGCAATTCCTTTGATTGTCAGTTCTATATATAAGGGGTGACTACACATATATCAATTTGCATCATATATTGCATCATCACATTACTTTGCATCACATAGTATCTCATCACATTACACATTAATTTTGCAATTGAAGTTCTTTAATTATATCAAACATGATAAATTCTTCCTTAGTTGGCTCACATATCATCCTTAGAGTTGGCTCATCAATCTTTAATAATTAAAACAATTATTCAAGTCGTTGAACACAGTTTACTAGCATGCTCTGTTCTACACTATGAAATAATTGCATCAATATTTCCTCCATAAGTTGAACTAGTTTTTTTATACGAACATGCACACTAGTATGCATCATTAGGATGACATCATGCATCTAGGGTTAACTACGCAAGAGAATATTCCAAGGGAAGATTCAACTATCAACAAATCTTGTCATACTACTATAACATTGTCTAATACTTAGACAATTTTCCTCCACAAATAATCATAACTAAACTACAAAACATATGTTGCCATAAATGACAACCACATATCTCACCTTATTTGATTGATTAGTTATATTTCCAACAATTATCTTCAAATTCAACTTTGAAGGCCTTTTGGTTAAATATGGAGAATAAATACTTACACCCCTGAAAAGGAAATTATTTTATGAAAAGATTGAGATATGATTAGTGAAGTAGAAGTAAAGGAGTTCTAAATTTAAAAGCATGGAATGATATGGGATGACATAGAGTATAGAGTATGGTCCTACCAATGACTCATTACACACTATAATATTTGGGGTCAAATTGTGATGGCAATTTTGCAACAATGGTGTAATTTGTGGTCACTTTCATTTTTTTTTGAAATTGTCCTCGATGACATCACAATATCGATGTTGGCATAATAATTGCAAGCATAAAAAAAGGAAATACAACAATCTTTTTCCATTTTTTTTGATTTTAGAGAGAGATGCACGCGAAAGATGTTAGGAATAACTTGAGACAGAAATAATAGTTACATGGAAATCTAACCAATACTAGAAAATAATACATCACACAAAAGAGGACACAAGACACCAAGATTTAATGTGCTTTACCTCCTTGGGCTACATCCACCAACAAGTCCAATATTATTATTATTTATTGATTGCAATCCACAATCCCTTATAGCTTAATACCACCTCAAGAAGCTAGAATATCACCATTACATTATGAAATCCCAAACCCTAAGCCTTTTTATGCAAGATTTTTACCTCTTACAAAATTAGGGCTAGAATAAGTCATGCAATAAAAAAATATTAGTTGACACCTTTTATAATATAAGGTCATTTTTGGCTTCAAGGGTGTAGCCCTCAAAAACCCCTATAGGGGCGTTGCTCCTCAATACCACCATGTATTGTGACAGGGAGCACACCTAGGGCAGTGCCTTAAGACCCCAAAGGGGAATTTTGTTAGAAATAATAGTACACCAATATAACTGAGAGGGGGGGGGGGGAGAGTGAATCAATCATCCAATAATTAAAAAATTTATCAACCTTAAACAAACTTATCTGTTCAACCAAAGCACACAAAAATGATAACAAGATTCACATAGACCATTATACCAGATATATTAACAAGGGAAACCCTTGATCAAAGGGAAAACCCTGATGGGAATGATGCCCACAAGATGATGTACTAATATACCCTATTAGGAGTTTATTACAACATTTAGTACATATGAGTCCCTGTTAGAAGACTTTGAATCTTTGTTAGAAGATTCTAACCCTATTAGGAGTTGTGGAAGATAGAAGGACCCACTATCCAAAAAGCTTCTAGGGCAAGACCACTAAACTCATTGTTCAACTAATCTCTCAACTATTCCTTGTAGAATAATTCCAGGTATTGTAGTTTAAATTCTTTCCTCTGTCCTATCAACCAAACCAATTACTGTCAAACCTTGTAGACCAGGTCACAAAACTCAGATCCAAGTATCCAACTTTAGATCATATAATAAAACCTCAACAATGAAGTTTCCTTCACCTTCGCTCTTCTCTACTTATCTTTGCATTCCACTCTTTGTGCTACTTACAACCATTCATATTCCTCCACACATCCATCATACATGATAAAGGAAAATGTCCTTCCTTTATACCTAATCCATAAAACCATTCCCTAAGTTGGTTGTTACACCTTCTCAATTAATTATTATAGGACCACATTAAGAATAGGTTACACATAGTGATAACATTAATCTTTCACCTTGCAACTTAAATAGCTTTCCATACGCATAACACTATGATGAGCAAGATTAGCCATGTCATCACCAACATGTCTTCTTCACATCTTTAACTTCGGCTTCTCAAAATAACAACTCTGTTAAGAGATATAACATGTTTACCAGAACATGCCTATGTAAACTCTATCTCAGAACAATGTTCACTAAAACTTGCATAACTTCTTCCAGACTTAATATCTTATGCTTTTGAGGTTAGCTAAATATACTAGAAATATAGTATAATCTCCCTTTAACCTCACTATTGAAAGTACTCAATGATCTATCTATACTAACTTGATCTTTACCATTGTTCTTTCGTCAAATATCATAGAAAATTGTTATGTAGACATCATTGACAAACACAATCATGAATGTAAAATATCATCATGATAATGGTCTAATCATATTTCTACAATACTCCCCCATTAGAATATCATCAACATTCATGATTCCAATAATCTCCACCTTTTGTATTGATGGAGACATAGATGAGAAACATCTACTTCCAAGAATACCAACTATAGAAGACCATTAATCTTTCTTTTCAAATCTTCTTCATCAATCATTCTCACCATTGATATATCTCAATGTTCTTTACATCAAACTATTTTTCCATGCTATACTTTTTCTGCTATACTTCTTTCCAACTAAATTTTTGAACATGTTGTACTTGTTTTCCATGCTTTCCAAACTATTTTTCCATGTTGTACTAATTTTTCATGGTATACTTCTCCCTCATTAACATCAATGTCAAAGGTTTTAGCAACCATCAAATACTAAAACAACTGTTTCTAACTAGCTCAAGTGTCCAAAGACACTATTAAAAAAAAACATCCAACAAGAGTCCTAGAAGACTCTATCCATCATAGATACTCCCCCATATAAGAAGCATTAGCATTCAGTCTAGAAAAAAAATAGTGCTATGTTACAGTGGACTGATGCACTCTTGCATCACCTACTCTAATGTAGGAAGGGGCATAACCCCTAGCATACCTTGCAAATAATCAAAAGTCTCTTTGGGAAGAGGCTTAGTGAAGATATCTGCAATCTACTCTATGGTGTTTACATATTCCAATCTAATTTACTTTTCTACAAATTTCTCTCTCAACATGTTATATTTGATAGAAATGTGCTTGGTCTTAGAATGCAACACTAGATTCTTAGACATATTTATCGTGATTGTGTTTTCACAATGTATTACAACAAATTCATTGAATTCTATCCTTATATACTTCAGCATCTACTTCACCAAACAACTTGATTACATTTGTTTACTGCTATAACATATTCTACTTCTTTTGTACTTTGTGAGGTACAATCCTGCATCTTGCTGAGCTAGGAAACTAGTCTTCCTCCAAGAAAGAAGGCTCCACCACTTGTGCTCTTTTTGTCATCTATTCTACCTACCCAATCATTATCAATATAAGCATATAGAGTAAAATCATTATATCTATCATAGCACAATCCAAACTCTGGCATTCCTTTCAGGTATCTAAATATCCTTTTGACCACTACATAGTGTGCTTCTCTAGGATCAACTTAGCATCTTGCAACAATTCCAACTACATTTGCTATATTTGGCCTTATGTGCATCATATATTGCAATCATTTGATCATAGATCTGTGCTTCTTCTTCTCAATAGTAGGTGTCTCATCCTTTCTAGATAACTTGTGTTTAGTTACTATAGGTGTTCCAATGGGCTTACATGTTTCCAAACTAAATGTTTTCAATAAAATCTTTCAAATCATTATTTCAAATTCATTCTTTATTTCTTTCAAAAACTTGTCACTTTCATCATCATTTCCTCCAAACATGATATCATCAAAAAATATTATCAAAATCATTAATTTAATTTCTTTCGAATAGAGATTACTATCAGCCATACCTTTTCTATATCAAGGCTTTTTCAAATGCTTGTACAACCTTGCATACAAAGTTTTGGGTGTTTCCTTCAAGCCACATGATGCTTTCTTCAATTTTCATACTCTATTCTTGTCATCTATTAAAGGAAAACCTTCAAGTTATTCAATGTATATCTCTTCTTCAAGTTCTCCATTCAAAAATCTTGACTTGACATCCATCTCATATACTTTTAATTTCTTATATGATACATATGCTAAGAATAACCTTACTACTTATATTCTTTCCATAGGAGCATAGGTTTTGTCATAGTCTATTCGTTCTTGTTGTGAGTAGCCTTTACATATCAATCTTTCCTTGTTCCTTACTACTTCACTTGTTCATTCATCTTTTTTTTGAATACACATTTAGTTCCTATCACATTCTCATCTGCTGGTTTGGGAACTAATTCCCATCTCTCATTATTTGCTATCTAATCCAATTCCTCTTTCATAGCTTGCTTCCAATAATCATCTTTCCATGCTTCATCTACATTCTAAGGCTCAACTTGAGATATCAAACATATTTCTTCATTGATTCTGCTTAATATCATCAAACCTTTATCTCTACTTCTAATGATCTTCTCAGGTGGATGATTCTTTGTCATATTCTTAGCTGAAGTGGGATTTTTTATCTCAACTTTTGGATTTGTTGAAGTTTCCAAGCTTTATTCTTGTCTTAGCTTTCCTTCATTCTATAAATCATTGTTAGTCTCAAATAATTCTTCATCATTCCTTGGTTTAGTAACAACATCATCAGCTAAATTGTAATCAACTACTCTTTCTTGTATCCTAGATTTCTCATCAACTCTCACATTTTCAATTTCCATAATAGTCTTAGTTCTTAGATTATAACATCTATAAGCCTTTCTTTTCAATGAATAACGAAGAAATATACTTTCATCACTTCTAGCATTGAACTTACCAATATCATCATCTCTTTTGATATAACACTTATTGCCAAAAATTTAGAAATACTTAACTATAGGTGAGTGACCAAACCATAGTTCATAAGGGGTCTTTTTTGTCTCTTTCTTGACTTGCACTATGTCCATAGTGTAGACTGTTGTATTCATAGCTTATTCCAGAACATCTTGGATACATCATTCTCAACTAACACAACTCTTCCTACTTCTGTTACCGACCTGTTTCTTCTTAGAGATGATAACTTTCTTTTAATTCCATTAGCCTCACAAAGATGTTAAACTTATTTGAACTAAACTCTCCTCCTCTATTTGATATTAAACATTTAATCTTCATGCCTGATTCATTCTTAACTCTATTCTTGAATATCTTGAGATTATCAGATGCCTTAGATTTTACTTTAAGAAATGCAACCCACATCATTCTAGAAAAGTCATCAAATAAAATCATGAAATACCTTTCACCATAGAATCCTTCACCCTTTGTAGGACCACTAAGATTTGTATTTACAATCTCCAATTTTTCTCTAGTAGTAAACTTCTTACTAGGAAAAGAATTTTTGTTATGCTTTTTGAAAACACACTCCTTGCAAGTTGTGTTAGTAGGCTTTATAATCTTAGGAAAATCTCTAACTATAAACATACTACTAGTCTTCACAATACTATCAAATTTTATATGAAAAAATCTCTTATGCCATAACCAACTGTCATCTACCTTTGCAACCAAACATGTCATTTCGGTAGGATTCAATTGAAATACATTACTTATAGATCTGGTTCATGTTCCATTTACCTTTCCATCTTTATCTCTGATCATGCATGCCTTTTCTATGAACGACAATAGATAACCTTTATCCACTAGTTGTGAAACATTCAAAAGATTGTGCTTCAAACCATCAATAAAATATACAGTCTTTGAGTTATTCTTACCATCAAGAGTTATAGATCCAATACCTTTAACATGACATGCTACATTATTTCCAACTCTAACAATTCCTTCATAATCACTTTTGAAGTCACCAAACTTGTTCATATCACCAATCATATGATGTGAACAACCATTATCAATTATCCAATTAGATTCCTTTTCAACCTCTGATTCCAAAGCTATTTTCTTTGGACTTTCTTCTTCAATTGCTAGAAATTCTATTTCATCATCACTAGCACTTACTGCTTGTTCATCATAATCGTCTTCTTCATTTTCATACAGAAACTCTCTATCTCTTTTATGTTTGAAATTTCCTTTATACTTTTTCTCTCTTTTAGGACACTTAGATGCATAATGACCAAATTTGTTGCAAGTCCAACATTTAAAAATTTTCTTATCATCCTTTTATCTTCTTACTAGAAGGGCTACTCCTTCTTCAATCTTTCTATCCTCATCAAATTTGTTGCTGCTAGCAAAGTCTCCTATAGCACTTGTGCTCCTTGATAAACTAGGTCGAATATTCAAGGCAGTGAAAGTTTTTTCTATTCTAGTCAATTCTTTGGACTATGTAAGCTTATTCTCAACTGCTTCAAGTCTCCCAAGAAATGTCTCCTTCATGAAATATTTGGTACAATATATCAAGAACTATGTCATTTGAACTACTGACTTAAACAGTGGTGTTAAGCTCTTCAATATCATCCATATCACCTCATTATCTTCTTTGGTTCCTCCTTGAGATCTAATACCTGTAGTAATTAATTATTTCCTACCTACATATGGCCTTATAGATTTATCTTTGATCATTTTAGCATCTTGACATGCAAAATCCAACTTTGTAGCCTCAATTCCTTAGAACATTCATCACCTTCAAAACTATTTTCCAAAGCTTTCCAAATCAAATGAGAAGTAAAAAGTGATTTTACCTAATTGTATTCAATTTTAGGAACTGCAAACAATTGCGCTTCTCTAGCTCTCATGTTGCACATAAAAATATCTCTCTTCTTCGTTACAAGTTTCTAAATCACATTTAGCAATGACGAACTTTTTTGATTTTGTCAAAATCTAATACCCTAGATCCATACATAGCAAATGTGTCTACATATTTTTCTTCTAACTATCATAATTTGTTACATCAAAATTCAAACTATCTTTCCTGAACATGTTTGCCATGGATCTCCCACCAAAGTTCTTAAACTTTATCTTCAAGGACCTAATGCTATGATACCAATTGTTAGGAACAATAGTACACCAAGATAACTTAGAGGGGGGGGGTGGGGATAATTATTCATCCAATAACTTAGAGGGGGGGGGGTGGGGATAATTATTCATCCAATAATTAAAACATTTATCAACCTTAAAAAATCTTATCCACTCAACCAAAGTAAACAAGAACCATAACAAAATGCACATAGACAATTACACCAGATATGTTAACTAGGGAAACCCTTGATCAGAGAGAAAAGCCTAATGGGAATGATACCCACAAGATGATGTTCTAACATAAATATTTCTTCTTAGAGGATGGACCTTGTTAGGATTTTACTACAACATTTGGTACATATGAGTCCCTATTAGGAGACTTTGAATCCTTGTTAGAAGATTCCAACCTTGTTAGGAGTTGTGCCAACCCTATTAGGAGTTGTGGAAGATAGAAGGACCCACTATCAAAATAGTTTATGGGGCAAGAATATTGAACTCATTATCCAACTTATCTCTCAACTATTCCTTGTAGAATAATTGCATGTATTATAATTTAACTTCTTTCCTTTTTCCTATCAACCGAACCAATCACTGTTAAACCCTTTAGACCAAGTCACAAACCTTGGATCCAAGTATCTAACTTTAGATCACACAATGAAACATTGACAATAAAATTTCCTTCACCTTCACTATGCTCTACTTATCATACGACCGCATTAATTATTATAGGACCACATTAAGAATATGTTACACTTAGCAATAACATTAATCTTTCACCTTGCAACTTAAATAAATTTCCATACACATAACATTATGATGAGCGAGATTAGCCATGTCATCACTGACATGTCTTCTTCACATCTTTAACTTCAACTTCTCAAAATTAAAAATATGCTAAGAGATATAACAAATTTACTAGAGCATGCCTCTGTAAACTCTATCTCAGAATAGTCTTCACTGAAACTTCCATAACTTCTTCCAGACTTAATATCTTATGCTTCTGAGGCTAGCTACATATACTAGACACATACTATAATCTCCCTTTAACCTTGCTACTAAAAGTACTCAATGATTTTTTTTTACCAACTTGATCTTTACTGTTGTTCTTTTGTCAGATACCACAGAAAACTACTATATTGACATCAATGAAAAACATAGTCATGAATGTAAAATATCATCATGATAATGATCTAATCATGTTTCTACAATACTCCCCCATAGGAATATCATCAACAATCATGCTTCTAATATTTTTTTCCTTGACCCCATCTTGGGGGTGCTGCCCCCAAACACCTATAGAAATAATAAGGGGAGAAAACCTTGCTTAATAAACCTCTGAGTCTAATTAGGCTCCACATCACAATAATATCCCACTTGGAGATTGATCATAGCACTACTAAACTTATAGGTCCCACTAGAATATCAAACCACCTTAGACTCTAATGTCCTTTATTATGTTCAGTCTAGAAGACCAATTAAAGTTGAGGAGGAGTTCAACTTCTCCCTTGTTACTACCTTGGTAAATGTATATATTGGATTATCATCTATAAGTATCTTCTCCAAA
Organism: Cupressus sempervirens; assembly: GCA_028749045.1. Taxonomy (NCBI): domain Eukaryota; kingdom Viridiplantae; phylum Streptophyta; class Pinopsida; order Cupressales; family Cupressaceae; genus Cupressus; species Cupressus sempervirens. Next base: position 846,367,733 of record CM053783.1, read on the forward strand.
TTTAATTATCTATTATCCAAAACTGACTGAATGAAATGGTATCGCAACGCTATTTGTTTTGTCATTGAATGTAGAGATAAATTATTTGAAAGATAAATGACACTCTGACTAACTATGAACAAATAATTATCCTTCTAAGGGTGTCCCAATTCTTCTAGGAAGAACTTAAGCCATATCATCTCCTTGGTTGCCTCTATAGCAACAACATGCTCTACCTTTGTAGTGGATAAAGCATTAACCTTCAACAACCTGGAAACCTAACTCACTGCGACTACACCAATAGTAAATACATAATGTATAGTACTCCACCTGGTATAAATATCCCATGCCAAATATGAGTCAACATAGCCCTATAAATTAGTAATAGAGCACCCAAAATGTAAATACTTACTGGATGTTCCTCTCAAATATTTGAGAATCCATTTAACTACATTACAATGCTCAAGCCCTAGATGGCTCATATACCTGCTAGCGACTCCCAGGTATAGGTTTGTTGACAGCTTTAACATTCTTCATAGAGAAAAGTTACAACACCTTTGCAATATTATAAGCCTAAGATAATGTCAATTTCATGTTCTTCCCATCTGTACAAATATTCATAACAAGGATTTTTTTTGTTTCCCCCAAATCCTTCATAGAAAATGAATGTGCTAACTGGAATTTTATCTCCATAATGTGATCCATGTTAGACCCAACTACAAGCACACCATCAAAATATAAACATAAAATAATGCAGTTGTCATCATCTAACCTCTTACAATAAACATAATGATCTGAGTGACATGTTGGTTGTTTTTAAGACTACTAGGTACTTTAAACCCAATAATAGAAAGCATAAGACAAAAACCAACCTAAGGATTAGCCAAATCCTATATTTAGTAGTGTTAAATCTTAGTTCTAGGTCAACATTAATAGAGTCATCAAGACTCACATCACTTTAAGCTCTGCACGGCCAAGGCGGGCAAATCTTAGGGATTAATCTTATTAACTTGATATTCTTCTCTTCAAGATTATCCCCTATAGAAGATATTGGTCACAAATTTTTATTAGGTTTCCAACAAATTCCTTGACTACAATAGCCAATTATAATCAATAGGAAAATTGTCACAAATAAGTATTGACCAACAACTTTAGTTCTTGATTACTTGAGATGGAAAATTGGCTATAATTGATGTATATATCTTGCAATTGTATAAACTATCAACTTGCAACTAAAATTAAGTGATCAATGCCTTATCCATTTTTATATAGAGTCAAGACCATAAATCTTAGACCTATTTAACTAACTTGTAGATAAATTTTTCAATAGTGAACTCTAAACTTCATTCTTATCATATCCCTCTCATATACCCAAAACACTACCTCTTATCAAAAGAAATTAATTAATTCCTTGATCTAAATGTAATCAACTAGAGATAATATAAAATTTATCTAAATTATATTAAAGTGAAAGAACATCATTCATATCAATCTCAAAATCATAGATATGGAAGGAAGGAGACAAAATTCAGATACACACATGTGCATGAATTCTATTTTGTATTAATTTCCTTTGAAAATGCATACAACACTAGATATAGCCTCACAATGTAACTCAGAACTTAGTAGTTTGATCTTTCATATTCATTACTCTCTCAAATTTAGAAGTATGAGAATACTTTATACAATTACAAAAGACTAGATAGACAATAAATATAACATAAACTAAAAAATATATAGACTTCTGACCTCAACTCCTCATCTTCGAAATTCTTAAATAGGATTGGAACAAGATACAAATAGCAGAAGGAAACATTTCATAACCTTAATGGAAAAGAGAAAGGAAAGACATAAATAAAAAGATAATAAAAAACATTCTCCTATGCTTGATCCAAAATTAGGAGGGTAGTTGAAAAGTTAACAGGTGGCACTTTACTGCAACAACTTTATCTTTACTCTACTTTTTCTTCTTCTACCCTCCACTTCCTCAAAATTTTCAAAATTTGATAGGCCTATTTATGATATTTTTATCCTTTTTGATAAAGTGATTAGTGTATCTGATCTTATCTTTTAATCTCTTATTTGTGTTTAACCTTAGTAATATTTCACCTGCCGATAAGGCCTTTATTTCTCTCACCACTTCCCACACATAGATCTCTCACTTGGTGGGCCACTTTATAGTTCTAACCTCTTCTAGGTCCTCCATGGCTTTAGTCCACCTACCATCTATAATTTCTTTAGACTCAATATATAACTTGTTTAAGTCTACATGTACTCTGAATAGGGAGTCAATCAATTTATTATATGAGGTATTAGAGCTATCTTCAAAAATTTCCATAGTGGCCTCTTGAGTCAAAATGCCATCAAAGGAATTAGACCATTCATGCCAACCTCTAACTATACTAGTGGCATCCAAAATTGGTGGTATATAGGGTTGTATTCCTTGAGATAAAACTTTAAATTTACCTTGTATAAAATGCAATTTACTAGTGAAGAAGCCAATTAATTATTTGACTACCTCTAAGCCCTTCTTCACTGTGATTATCTTATCAGGAAAATCTGGCTTTTTAGCCATCAATACAATAAGCCTCTCTAAAAAAATTGTATATGGCCCCCACAAATTGAATGTTTGTGGCAGCCATGAAAATACCTCATTGCAAAATTTCTTGGCACTTTTTAAAGCAATATAAAAATTGTGAGCTTGTTGTGATATATTCTTTAGAGTCTCAACCCTGTGGCTCATCAAACTTTTAAGGATAGTAGTCCTTACCTCATCTCCTTGTTGAGTAGGTGGAGTGTCAATGCTCATTCTAATTGGATTTTTTGTATCCTTCGCTTCCAAACCATCTATTTGTGTTGGAGTCTCAGTTGTGTCCTTAGCTGGTTTCTCCTGATCTTTCTACTCTTGTCTTTGTTCTATAGCAACCACCTACTCTACATTGACAAGTTGCTCTCTGAGAGATGCAACCTTACCCTTTAGTGCTTGGACCTTAGCCTCAAGCTCTACAATTTTATCCTTAGGCACATGGTTTTTTCTAAGCTCATCCTCATAGAGCTTTCTTAGATCAATGTAATCATATATGCATTTAGAAAGTTTGGTCTCAATCTCCTCTACTTTAGCCTCATTTATAAATGAGAAATGCTTCATGGCCTTTGAGATTTCTATACCATAGGTTCCCTACAAAGTACACACAATCATCTTAACCTATTTTGTGCTTTGCAAATCCATCAGAATGCTCCAAACTATCATAGATTTTCTATCTATGTTGAATTCATTTCCTCTCTATAATCCATCAAAACCAAATGCCTCATAAAAGATGACATTCTCTTGTCTCCTTATTTTATCAATAATAAATGCTCGCACCAAATCCCATCTAGGTACTAACAGCATACCACTCCTTTGCACAAGGTCTCTTACCTCCTCTAGATTCATTATTTCACTCTCAGGATCATAGGCCTATAGATTCTCAACTAGTTGCAACTTTTGCTCATCTGATTCTCCTAGTTTCATCTTCATCACCAACTCACTCTATTTTACCCTGTACAAAAACCTCTTGAACTTAGGTGATCTGATGAATTCATCATCCTCTATGAATTGTTGGGCCTAAATGATCCTATCATCCAGCCTTGTTGCTACTAGTCCCAAGTCTATGAGTGTCCTCTTAGCTACATTAATTCTATCCTAGAAATAGCTATTCCTTAAATCAGCAAAATACTTATTATTGCTTGGTAAAATTTGTAGGGTCCTTTGTTTCACCTCTACAAGGATATGGACTAATTTCTATCTCTTATTTCCTTTTCTGACCCATGATGCCTCAAGAGTGTCATCTTCCTCTATTTCTAGAGTAACATAAGGTTTAGGGCTATCTGGGCATACCCTCAATTCTTCTCCCATAGGTCCCTCTGGCATCCTATCCATGATTTTAGCATGGTCAATGACCATCTTCCTAATCCTACAAAGATAGTGGATATCTAAATAAAATCCCTTGAAATGGGGATTAATTCTCTTTATTTCCCTCTTCACCCTCAGAACATCATCCAAATTTTCCATTTTATTAGCTATCTCACCCTTTGCAACTATATTTGGGATAACATCTTCATGTTGTAGTTCCTTGGTGCCAAGAAACACATAGTTCCTAATTTCCTTAAGGGTTTCTGTCATCCAATTGTTAGGATCATACATCCTATAGGGACCAATTGACAAGTTATAGTGGTGGAGGAAAGAATGGAATTGATCAAGGGCCTCTTTTCCAATTGAAAAGACCCCCACCTTGAAACATATACATATGAAAGTGCCTTTATGTACTTTAGGCCCAAGATACTCCCTATTGACTATAAAAAATTTCCATATGAATTCCATTACACCCAACCTAGGGGGAATAAAATTTTGTAATATGTGGGGTGGCTGGGGACAACCATAGACTCTCATCAAGGGAAAATTTGGAAATAAGAAAATGTCCCACCTATTATGGTCTAGTCTTTTATCCTCTGGAAGCAGGGCTAGTCTCAACAGAATTTTCAAAATCTCAAGTACCCTAAAATAACCTGGATCTAACATGCTCATTATTAGAGTACTAAAATTATTAAAGAATGAAACAAAATTAGAAAAATGATAATTACAGTCCCATACCCATGTCCACAACTAAACTGGAAGCTCTCAATTTGCATTAGTGGTATGATTAATGAAATCAGAGCTCACATGCCCCACATTCTTATAGAGGATCAGGTATATCAATAGTGTTTAATTATGGAACTTGAAATCTTTTAACTCTCCACTTTGAGCTAGAGCAATATTTTCCTTCATCACTTCCAAAATACATTCAACATAACCATACTCCCCCCCATGGTAGGAGTCTTTCACATCTCTATCAATAATAAATTTAACACCATACACCATATCAGTTCCATCTTTTTCAAACACCTTGTGGACACCATATACTATTTTTACAAAGTAATTTTTAAACTTGTCCAAAGACATCATTTTTTCCACCTTCTTAATGTAATCACTCACACTCTTTATATCCATAGGGATATGCTACAACATAGACTTCCCAGTGTAGGCCTTGCTATTTCTCTAGAACTTCTTCTATGAATCCTCCAAAACTTTAGGTTGGCCCATGGTTTCATCCAATCCAAAAGTGTTGTGGTGTCCAGACCACATGCCTCATTCCTTGCTAGGAATGGGGATCCCCTACTTTTTTTGACTCCCAGACTCACAATTTGAGAGTCAAGAGAAGAAAATTCAGTTAAATGTTTGAGTCATAGCGTCAAAATTTTCAAAAAACAAAAAAAAATTAAAAATTAGAAAATCACACCAAAAAAAATTATCCACTGCCCTCGTGTGCATGCGCCAAGGCATGACGTGCATTTTACTCAATGCACGCAAGGGGATGAGGGGTTATAAAACCCCTTTCCCTCCCTCTACCCTTTCATTTTTTCTTCATTCACCCCTTGAGAGGTGAGTTCCTCTTCCCATAAAACAATAATCCCTTGTATGTTTTCCCAACATAACATCCTTCACTTCATAATCCTCAAGGCTAATGGCTTCTACATTTGTACCTTCAGGAGGGAGGGTCACTTGTGAAAATAAATCCTAGTTCTGTATGGTAGTGATAAATGCAAATGGCATCGCATCATGTAATGGAGACTCAAGTTTGTTAAAGATATCTACAATATCACAAATATCATCCTTTGAAGCACGAAACTGATCCTTGGCACTTCTCATTATCTCCTTTCAAAACCATCTCAAGATATGTTCTCCTGTAGATCTAGCTCTTGATGATGAAGGGGTCAAAGAGGTTCTCAAGCACATGGAGAAAGATGAAATTGAACTCCAAACTCTTCGAAGGAAAGTTGAGATCCTAAAGGGATATCTAGCTGAAGTTGTTGGTCCTCTTGATCCTGAGTGCCCCGAGGAGACTCAAAATACCATTCTTAGAGAAGGGGAAGGTGTACGGCTCAACCCATTTTTGAAAGCTTGTCAGGAATGGTGAGAAAGCCTTGAAGATAGAGGTGTTACCAAAATCATAGGGAATTTAAAGTTACTAAATGCTACTTAGGAGAACATGAATAATATCATACCAATTTTGAGGAAAGACTTCAATATCATGGATGAGGTACGGGTATGGAGCAAGGATTTGCAGACTTTACAAGCCATAAAAGGGCAAAGGTACCACATTCTAATTGATTTATATATTAGAGAAGAGCTAGACATGATAGATGATTGGATAGAGAAGATAGAAGATGGCAATAAAGTAATGGAAACAATGCATGAGGAGATCCATTGGCTCAAGGACCAAGCCGAGGGGAAAATTTTGGAATCAGAAAAGTTGTACAATGATGCATGCTTGGACATATTTGAAGATGAAGAATGAGAGAAGCTATTGCTAGTTGAGGTAGTAGTAGAGAATTTCAAGAAGACATTAGAGGAAGCATCCAGTGATGAAGATATCAAACAAGCCTTCAAGACAAAGGAAGCACTATTAGAGTTGGACAAAAAACTTAAATATTTTGTAGAGAGTCAAATTGAGGTGGAAAACTATAGAAAAAAGGTAGAGGATAAAAATGAGGCTTTAGATCTTCTAGATGTGGCCAAAATTATTGAGATGATAGAGAAATTCAAGGGAAAACATCCAAACATAGCTTTGGGATGAAGAAGGACAAAACCTAGATGCCAGAATTTCAATTTTGACACTTACTAAAATTTTGAGATTTTGACCCTATTTAAGTTCATAGCTCTACAGCTCTGCAGCTCCACATTTTCATTAAGCTTCACAGGTCTGCAGCTCCTCATTTTCATACAAGTCCATAGGTGCACAAGTATGTAGGTCCATAGCTCCACAATTAAGAAGTCAACGAAAAGAATCCACTGATGCAATCATCAGTGAAAAAATTTAAGAATCATATGATATTTCACCTTTCATCAAATCACAAGGCTAGAAAAAGTGTGCTCATGCAAGACAAAATGCTATGCAGACACATTTTGATGATCTCTTCTCAAGCTCGTTATGTCAACAAAATTCGTAAACCTTTAGCAAACACTAGAAGTAAAAGATCACACAACTAGAAACAATGCAATAAACCTTTGGCTCAATCACAATCTCATGAACAAAATTCACAAAACATTGACACATTCAGGAAAGAATGACTACACTCCAAATGTGAGCACCAAAAGCATAATTTTATTGCATAATAATGGTGGCCTTTGTTACATATTATAATGGGGTATTTATAAGAAATCATCTCCTCAATTTGTTTTGAGAGTGAGAGATATCCTCATGCAATAAAATGCTTTTAAAACATAAAATAAACTAAATATATACAGACTAACAATCTAACTAGTGCTTAGAGGGACTCCATCCATATTTTATTCATTAATTGGATGCATGAGCCCTTTACATGTCAAAAAAAAAGAAGAAGCATGAGATAGAAAGTAGGAGGAAGCCATCATTCAAAGTGGAAGTGCATGGAGGTACAAAAAAAAGAAGCTGGTACTTCACTAGACGTGTGTTAGAGTTAAAGTACCATCAAAATGTGTCCTTGATGCATGGAAGGCGCTATTTTTTGAACTAGTATTTAACTGTAGGCGCACGTCTAAATTTTGGAGTTGTGGACTTGCATACCTATGGACCTATATAAAAATGTGGAGCTGAAAACCTATGGAGCTACATGAAAATGTGGACTTGTGGAGCTGCAGACCTCGATAGGGTCAAAATTTCAAAATTTTACCAATTGTCAAAATTGAAATTCTGGCATCTGGGTTTCATTCTTCTTCATCCCAAAGCTATGTTTGGATGTTTTCCCTTGAATTTATCTATCATCTTAGTAATTTTTGTTGCATCTAGAAGATCTAAAGCCTCATATTTATCCTTTACTTTCTATTGGTAGTTGTCCACCTCAATTTGACTCTCTACAAAATCTCTAAGTTTGGTAACAGTGCTTCCTCTATCCTGAAGGCATGTCTGATATCTTCATCACTAGATGCTTCCTCTAATATCTTCTTGAAATTCTCCACTACTACCTCAACTGGTAATATTTTCTCTCATTCTTCATATTCAAAAATGTCCAAACATGCATCATTGTACAACTTTTTTGCTTCCAAAATTTGCCCCCGGGCTTGGTCCTTAAGCCGATGGATCTCTTCGTGCAATGTTTCCATTATTTTATTGCCATCTACTATCTTCTGTATCCAATCATCTATCATGTCTAGCTCTTCTACGATATATACATCAATCAGAATGCAGTACCTTTTCCCTTTTATGGCTTGTAGAGTTTGCAAATCTTTGCTCCATGCCTATACCTCATCCATGATATTGAAGTCTTGCCTCAATATTTCCATGATCTTATCAATGTTCTCTTATGTAGCATGCAATAAATTTAAATTCCTTGTGATTGTGGTGACACCTCTATCCTCAAGACTTTCTCACCATTCCGAATAAGCTCTCAGAAATAAATTGAGCCATACACCTTCCCCTTCTCTAAGAATGGTATTTAGAGTCTCCTTGGGGCACTCAGGATGAAGAGGACCAACAACTTTGGCTAGATATCCCTTTAGGATCTCAACTTGCTCCGTGTACCTAAGAACCTCTTTGACTCCCATTGTCATCGTCTGTCAGGTTGAATCCTGTGTAGGCTTTCCCAACATAACATCCTTCACTTCATAATCCTCAAGACTAACAACTTCTACATTTGTACCTTAAGGAGGAAGAGCCACTTGTGCAAATAAATCCATGTTCCATATGGTCATAAAAAATGTGAATGGTGTTGTATCATGTAATGGAGACTCAGGTTTGTTGAAGATCTCTGCAATATCACAAATATCATCATCTGAAGCATAGAACTGAGGCTTAGCACTTCTCATTATCTCCTTTTGGAACCATCTAGGGATATTTTTTCTTGCAGATATCATTCTTGATGACGAAGGGATGTGTTCAACTACCTCCTTCCCTTTATCACTCTTACTTGGAGTCGTCTCCTATTGTGAGGACTCTCCTTCTATAGCCTCAGTCTCTGTAGATCGTGTAGCTTTCTCCTCAACATCTTGGGATGGCTGTTGTGCATATTCTACCATATGTCCCTCTTTTGATGCTTCATTAGTAGCCCTTGGCTCTCGTTGCTCTTGTGGTGATGGTTCCTTTTGAACTTACTCCTCTTCTCAACTCGGAGGTGGGTGAGTTATCGAACCCTTATCTACCACTGTAATGTGTGGTGGAGATGGAGGAGTGAGATTAGGAACCTATGTTTCTGGTGGCATCTATGTCCAGTCTTCCTATTGGAGTTCACCTACTATGGTGTTTTTGATCTTATCTCCAACTAACTCTATACCTATGGGCATGAAATTAAAATCCATCATGGAGAAAACATCGTCACCTCCTTCTTGTTGCTCATTCACCCACTGCTACACTTTGTCTTCTAAAAAAGAGAGTTCTAATGGTTCTACTTGGGTGGATGGTAGGGTACTGGTGGCACTCTTTCTTCTTTCCAAATCTGCAACTTTCGCTAATCAAGTTCTTCTTTGTAGGGGTACTTGTTCCAACTCCTCTTTTAATTATGTTTCTTCCTCATCTTCTTCTTCCTCTAGAATAGTCTTAGGAATAGATGGATTAGGTACTAATCCTTTTCCTTTTATTCATCTTAATCTTGATCCTCTTATTTTTCTTGGGGATAGAAGGAGAAGGAGGCTCTTCTTGTATAGGAGGAATGGAAGCTTTTGTAATCTCTCCCTCTTCTGGTTGGCTTGGCACAATAGGAGGCAATTGAGGTTCATCCTGGATTTGAGAGACTCCAATACCTTGTGACTCTTGTGAGCTCTATTTATGCTACTGGGAAGACACATATTCTACAACCTATTCTATCTGAATCCTTTGAGGAGAGGTTATCTTCCTCTTTCCCTTCCTTTCATGAGGGTGATAATATCCCACTGGGAAATCAAGCCGGTAAACTGTCTCTGGCCTAATAGGAGACTAAAGTGCAAAGATATGAATTGTGACTTTACTTCCCTTAGAAGATTACAATATCAAGAATTGGATCAAGTGGAAAAGGTTTCTTGATCCAGTGCTTTGTCTCACTTGATGATTGATGTCATCTCCTTCCTCTCTATCAACCTTTACATTCAGAATGGTTCTGTCACCAACCTTATTTGTATTGAATAAGGGATCTAGTAATTCTTTAGAGTCGTGTAGCCTTATCTCATCAAGGATAGCCAAATGGAGAGTCTTTTTTGCTAGATACAAAGTCATCCTACAATAGTCCTTGATGTGAACATAATAGTCATTTGTGGCATTCATCCAATGATCTTCAATGGAACCTTCATGATGGAAGTCCTTTCCTGCCAGGCTTTCTACTTTACCCACATTATCAAAGTATGGCTAAGGAGAGTTGTATTCTTCAAGAGGTTAGTTCTCCCATTCCCACTTGAAGGTCAAAATGTCATATTTCTGCTTCACTTGATATGACCCCATTACCAATGGCCATTCCCAATAAGGTCTCCATTGTCTTTTGATCCTCTCATAAGCTAAGTCAATCTGCTAGAGATCTCCAATAGGACTAGCTTGTCACTTGGATATCTTGGGAGCTTCTTAGGAGTGATGGATGCACCACCTACCCAAAGATATGTGAATGTCTTAAATTGAATGAAGTAGGCTTTGAGAACCATAATCTATGCTTTGGCTTCATTAGATAACCTCTTCCCATAGTCTCCCTCAATGAATCAAATAATCAAAAAGATGAAAGCATCATTTATGATTCTATACTCCTTACTCTGTGCTAAGAGCTTCTTCTTCACCAAATAAGGGTAAACTATGTATGGCCAGGCATTGGGATCCTACATACTACCCTTCCTATACAACCTAAGATAGTTCATTGCCCTTGTTGCAAGTAGGTACACCATATAAGAAATCATGTAGAACTTTTTATCCTTTATCATTCTCAATTTCTCACATAGGTTTTCACTTAGTGTGGTGGCCCAATCTAGTGGTATCTTTGCATGCCTGATGGTCTTGATGAAGTTGACCATGAATGGAGTGAGATGACCCATTGCAGGTAAGCCCATGACTCTGTTAAGGAGAATGATAGAGTATCCTATTTCATCCTTCATATATCCCTGAGTCATATCCACTTTATTGATTGTCTTTCCCCAAGGTGGCTTCTCAATGAAGTATAAGGAATGTATGATATCGATAGCCTCTTAATGATGCTCCTTGTACCATCTATCAATTGCTTCATAGGAGAGTCAGATGAACTGATTAGTTCTAGGAAGATGGAAGACTCTCGATGTTATCAAATCGTAGATCTAAGGTGACTTCTCTAGTAAGACTCTTGACTACCCTTTCATGAGGAATGAAGTACCGAGATAGGGTCATGACCAATTTAGCTAATTGCACTGACACAGGATGTGATGCTGCACTCACTAATTCAGATCGGATCAATGCATACACCAAGGTTGACCATTATGTCGGATTGTTGCAAACTTTCAAGAAATTTCCCAAGTTCGTTTGTCTAAGGTCAGTATCTTTGATCTCATCCTAATCATCATGTAACCTCAACTTTGGGGGAACGCCTTGGAATTTGAAAACTATGGGCTTGGCTGCTACTCTGGATGTGGATGCCATTTGATCACGTTACTTGCACATCATGAGAAAAGAAAATGTCATTAGTCACTAGATAGCATAAGTAAAAAAATGTAAAAGAAAAAAAATGTCCCCCTTGGGGACTTATTTATTTTTTGTATGAAATTTTTTTAATGTTTAATTTTTCAAGTTTTATATTTTAAAAAAAAAATTAAACCCTTTTCAAAAATGAAATAAAATATTACAAAAAAAACTTAGAGACATAACGCACGTGCACACGAGCCGAGACACGCGTGGGGCATGCAAACTCATGCATCACTAGCATTTGGTGCTTGATCCTTGTGCATGCAACATGAGGGGTGTGCGGCGTAGGCCACAACACTCACGCACATAGAGAAAGAGGCACCAACGCACGTCACGTGAGTGGTGCCTGATGCCGATTACAACGTGGGCCTCATGCTTGCACATGAAGTGTGAGTGGTAGCCAGTGCTGGCACAACACAGGCTATGAAACCTATGTACATGGTGTGAGCGATACTCGATGCTAATGTAGCATGGGCTATAGCACTTGTGCATGTAGCGCGGCCGACACCCAGCACGTAGTGTGGACGGCAATGCGGGCTGCCGGTCGTGAGACCATGAAAGAGTGGGGAAAGAGGAACTCACCTCTCAAGGGGTGAATGAAGAAAAAATGAAAGGGGAGAGGGAGGAAAAGGGGTTCGATAACCCTGCATCCCCTCATGCACGTTGAGTTAAATAAGTGTCATGCCTTGGCACTTGCGCACGCACGAGCGGGGGGGGGGGGAGTGGAGGAATTTTCTTTTTTGTTGTGATTTTTCAATTTTATTTTATTTTGTATTTTTTGAAAATATCAACTCTATGAGTCAAACACTTAACCAAATTTTCTTCTCCCGACTCTCAAATTGTGAGTCTAGGAGTCGAAAAGAGTAGGGAGTCCCCATTCCTAGTGAGGAATGGGGCATGTGTTGTGGACACCACAACAACTAGCCTCGAAAAAAGGAATAAATGGCCAAGGGATTTCTTCACCCACAAATATTCCTCCAAGGTGTGTCAAACACCAAGCAAACTTTGAACATCTCGAGCATCTTTTGGATGACTCTACAATCAACAACTCAAAACTTGAAACCTTCCAACGCAATGTTTGCATTGTGTATTCATTCCTTTTGACATGCTAGGATGTAGTGAATCAAATTTTTCTGATAACTTGAAAATAATCTTCCACTCTTCTCGGCTCATTCATTTGAAGTCTCCATGAAGGCTTTTATCAATCAATTACTTGACCAGATGAGAGAATTAGTTCAAGGGCTCTTGGCGGGATATCACATTCTTTTAAATTTCTCTTGCTTTTGAATAATTGCTCCATGCCATTCAAAATGTTACTTTTGATGGAACAATACTTTGAAAACAAGATACTTTGTTTTAAGAGCATATCTTTTGCCATTTTAGATCTTAGAATCCTTCAAACATAACACCAACCTTTTTTTTTAATCCTAACTATGCTTAGACTATGTAGTTAGAACATCAATGTCATTTCTCAAATTGGATCTCTTGTGAACATCCCTTGCATTCCTCTTTTAGAACTTTTGAGAAAACTCTCACGCCAAATCAATGATCTTAGTAACCTTTCAAGGAGACCCCTCCTATTTGAACTAGTTAAAATTTGGATCATCTCTCACCATCTTTGACTTCAAATCATCAACACCTAAAAAAATAAAATCTTTAACTTTGCAAAGTGTTGAGAACTTGGTGGTCTAGGTTTTTAATTTCCAAACTAAGAGTCCCCTATTTCCACAAGAAACATCCATTGCTTGGTTGGTATAAGACAGACAATCATCAAAATGTTTTGACAAAGAAATACCTCTTCTTGAAATTGGAACTAAAGAGTGGTTAGTGAAATCTTAAGAGAAAATCTCAAGTACACCTTACCCCCCTAGGACTGACGCAACTTTGAAAGAAAACACACAACTGAAAGAAAACATGGAACATGAAAGCAAATTCAGTTGTAGAAATATACACACTTGCAAAAATAAAATCTAAACTAAATGCGAAAATAAAATCTAACTAAATCTTTTTTGTTTTTTAGGCTTCAAAATAATGCTTGAAAAACTGCCCATTTATGGGCAAGGGAAGAAATTCCCCCTGTAAGGAACTGAGCCTAAAAGTGTTTTCTCCTAGAATTTCTACGATTTTATAAGGGCCTATCCATAAGCATTGAAACTTGGTATGACTACCAAACTCTTCTTTCACCTTATCTTAGAGCAGAACATGGTCGAAAATCCTAAATTATTTGATCGTGGCCCTCTTGTCAAACCATCTTTTCACAATAGCTTGATGTTTAGCCATATGCTCTCATGCAGTTGTTCTTTTTTCATACATCTCTAAAAGATTCATCAATCTAATTTGTACTTTGTCAGCATCTTTAGCATACACCTTCATGAATTTCAAAATGGGAATTCTGAGGATAAGTGGGAACACTGGTTCTTTCCCGTAAACAAGAAAATATGGAGGAGTCCCCAAGGAATTTTTCACTCTCACTCGATCTGTCCATAGGGTGTATTTTAGTTGTGTATGCTAATCCCTAGGATTCTCCTTCAACAATCATTTTATTACTGTGATCAAGTTCTTGTTTGTAGATTTTGCTACCCCATTTCCTTGCAAGTAGTAGTTTGAAGAGAACTTGATAATAACTTTATTTTCTAATGCCGATTGGGTCAAGAATGTAGATGTGAAAGTAGATCGATTATCACATATAAGGGAGAATTGCATTTTGAACCTGGTAACAATGTGTTCTTCCAAAACCTCAGTCACCACCTTAGCAGTGCAATTTTTGAATGTCTCTGCCTCCATCCATCATGTACAATAATTTGTATTAAAAGGATGAATGCATGTCTAGTTGATGACGGTGGATTGATTGGAACTATCAAATCCAGTCCCCACTTTGTGAAGGGGTGCACCTCGTACACCAGTTGTAGTGGCATTGCTGGGTGCCTCTCTTTGTTAGCACTGATTTGACATGTATGGCAAGAATTCACATTCTCAAAAGTATCCTTGAATATTGAGGGACAAAAATAACTAGATACTAAAATCATGTGAGTTGTTGCTTCTATCGAACTATGTCCTGTACCATACTTGTCATGGAAATGTTCCAAGACATCCTTGGCTTCTTCACATCCTAAGAATTTCAGATAAATCCCTTCATAGTTCCTTTTATACAACTTGTATTCAAGTAACAAGTAAGACTCACATTTCATCTTAAGTCCCCTACATTGTGAACTATTCATCCATTTGGGGCATTGGTCTTGTAAGAGATAATAAAAAATGTCTTGGTACCACACATTTATCACCACTCCTTGGTTAATATCAACTTGTAATACAACTATCTTCTTTTGATCATCTTCATCTATCTCAATATGAAACTTGAATTCCTTTTCATTTCCATCCTAGTTACCAGCTATCATTTTTTACAATCCTTGAACTCTGACTAATCTCATAGATTGAATTTTGAGACCAAATTATTGAAGTATAGCCATCCACTTTCCCTCCTTTCACCAAGTTCATTTTGCATCAAAAGCATCTTTACTACTAGATCAGGTACAATTGCATACACTTTACTTCTAAGTATGTAGTGATGGAACTTCTTTACTACCTTGATCAACACAAAGGACTATTTATCAAGGTTTGAATATTTTAACTCTACACTCTTCAAAGGACAACTCATCAAAGCAATTGGTCTCTCATCTTCCTTCTCTCTTTTTTGTGTCAGGATCCCTATGTAACAATGTTTAGAAGCAAAGGAAGAGATCTTGAAAGGTAACTCGTAATTTGGACTCACCAAAATTGGGGCCATTGAAATGGAATCCTTGATATCTTCAAATGACTTATTTATCTCAGGTACCCATTCCGTCTTAGCCCCTTTCTTGAGTAAGTCATTAAGGGGATAAACTATCTCTACAAATCCACCTAGGAATTTTTGCACAAAGTTTATCTTTCTCAAGAAAGACTTCAATTCCTTTTGATTGTGTGGAGGTGCTAACTTCAAAATAGACTCAAATCTATTTGGATCAATGGAGATTCTAGCCTCAGAAATAACATGTCCCAAGAGCTTTCCTTTAGTAACTCCAAATGAACACTTCTTGGGATTGAGAGATATGCCATATTTATGACATCTATTGAATACCTGCCTTAGATCAGAAATATGGGTTCTTCAATCTTTTGAAAAGATAGTCAAGTCATCCATGTAGATAACTATACACCTGTTAATCAATCCTTTGCAAGCTTTATCCATTGCATGTTGAAATGTAGCTCCTGCGTTAATTAGTCCAAAGGCCATCCTTTTGTAGGTAAAAGTTCCCCACTTTGTTGTGAAAGCCATCCTTAGCCTATCTTCTTCGTCAACCATGACTTGATTATATCCCAAGTAACCATCCAAGATTGACATCATTTTTGAACCATTAACAATTTGCAATACCTCATCTAGTGATGGTAGAGGATAGTTATCCTTCTGAAATGCTAGATTCAAGTTATGAAAGTCAACACAAAGATGAATCTCCCCTATCTTCTTCTACTCGGGAACCAAATTGGCCAGCCATATGGAATGGTGGATAGGACATATGATCTTAGCATCCAGTAACTTTTTTACTTCCTTCATGATCAATGGTTCAATGAGAGGATTTACCGGTCTTTGTCTTTGTTGGAATGGCTTTGCATCAGGCTTCAGCTGGATGTCATGTGTGATAATCTTAGGATCATAAGTCTTCAGCTCTTCATAGCTCTAGGCAATGACATCCTCATACCTAGTGAGTAATTTGAGCATGTCATCCCTTTCCTATGAGTTGCATGCTTTTCCTACATGTACCATTCTTGGTTCTTCATCAGTACCCAGATTGTATGAATCACATTCTTGGATTCCCTTTTCTTGAGTTTCCCTTCTATTAAGTGTTGATTCATCACAATCAAAGATGTGTTCAAGTTCAACCATCCCTTTTGGAATAGTGTTAGTTTTTAAATTCAGAATCCCATCTTCATCTTCAAGTCCATCATCTTTAGGTCTATCATCTGCTGTATCATCAATTTCTTGTCCCTAAAAATGATGACTACACATGATAAACTCAAGTATATGTTGATCATCTTGAAAGACCTAAAATTTTGTGATATTATCAAGGATGGATGGAATAGTGACCAATTCTACTGAAAATCTTTTTAGCTTGGTTCTCTCAAGTGGTTGCAATGCACTAGCCGAGATGGCAAGAGCATCCATTACCATGTTTTTTCTTCTTGGAATGGACTTGATGTTTAAGGCCTCAAAGTCATCCAATATGTCCCATACCCTTTTCCTATAAGCAAGTAATCTTTTGTTATTGCAAGATTATATGGATTTTACTTGTCGTATGACCAATTGGTAATCCGCTTCAATTTTAAGAGTTGTGACTCCTTTCTCCAGTGCAAAGAGGAATCCTCAGATTAATGCATCATATTTTGCACCATTGTTAGTACATCAAAATTGCAATTGATATGCGGCATAGAAAGACCTACCTTTTGCGTTGATTAATTTGATACCTGCATCGGCTCCCATATTGCACCTAGAACCATCAAAGTGGTGTGTCCAAATTGTATTTTCCTTGGGTTTTATGACTTTATGCTTATTCATCCTTAACTTCTCTTTCACTTGAGCTATGAATGATTTTTTCTTAGGAACCCATTGTAAATTTCCTTGTGCAAGACTTGATGAGTCCCCTTCATAACATGTAGATAGAGGAAGTGTACATTTTTCTTGTTTATCTTGAATTTCCCCTATCAGATCTTTGATTTCCTCAAGTTTAGGTTCAAGAAAAATGACTACTAAAGTCCATCATTTACCTTTCACATATCATCTTCTTCTTTGAACTTTAATCATCCCTAGAGGAGGAGAAGACAAACCTCCACCATCTATCACTGTACGATATGTTTAGATCTTCACTTTCTTCCTCAGTCTTTTCAACAATTTGGGATGAGTTCACAGAATTTTGATTTTCTATGAGTTCATCTATTTAGGTCATTGTATCCTTATTTTCCATCATGTAGGTCAATACCTTCACAACTACTTCTTGACATGATGAACATTAAAATTCAAAGTGACTAACTTTGTGTAACCGCAAAAATCCTAGAAGGAGGAGAATGCTAGGATCAGCTTCTTCTCCTAAACATTGTAAATTAGTCACCATACTATCTATGAACTATGTCATGGTTTCACTTTTGGGTATCGACACCTTAGGTTCTTCATTTTGATCTTGAGGTGCAGTGTTTGGAACCATATCCAATACCATCACTTTGTATGAACCTAACTCTGATTGCAAGAATGCTATCTCATTCGAGGCATTGTAATCTGTGATCATTATTTTCAATTTGGGTTCAACATCAATTTTGATTTGGTTATTCAATCCTCTCCATGGAAACCACAGTTGAGTGAAATCTTTAGATAACCACCCTCTTAGACATTTTGTCCATTCCCCACTCAAGAGTAATCTGTATGTTTCTGGGATATCCACCACATGTATATCAATAACATCCTAAATCCGAGGATCAACTGTTAACTGTATCCACACATCTTTCAATACACCAATGACTTTTACCTCTGTTTTATCCAACTGTATCATCATTCGATTAGATGGTTGAGGACTAACTCCTAGCCTTTGGGCTATTGATAATGGCATTAAGTTGCATGAAGCTCCTAAATCAATGAGGCAATTGTGAATATTCTTCCCATATATCCTTATACTCCACAAAAATGGGGGTACCTCTACTTTATCTTTGAACATAGTGGGCATTGCTTCTGTAGCATTTACTTGTTGTGGCACTGTCTTTTGAGTGACAACATTCGTATTGTGGGAAACCTTTTTATTATGTAATTTCTTTATAAGAGCTTCTCTTTGTTGTGGAAAATTCTATAACATGTCAAATAGGGACATATTGGCTTTAGTTTTCTTCAAATCTTCTACTACATTGTACTTTTCAGTAGACCAAGTGGGGTTCTTTAGTATTGTTGGTATGTTCACTTGATTCTAATACTGTTGTCCTCCCTAGACTAGTCTTACCGTTGGTGAATTGTTATTTTCTCTTGGATTAGGTGGATTTGGTTGCAAACTTGTGGGAACCCCATCTATCAAGGGATCATTTCTATATCTTAGATTGTATGTATTCTGATTTTCATTTTGAAAGGCAAACATCTCATCATGTTGAAGGTCATGTTCTTGGAAAAATGGGAATGAGAATTCCTCATTTTCTTGTTGTTCCACTTGTGTATTTTGTGTAGAATTGTAAGATTCCAATAGCATAGCATTGAATTGAATAGGAGGAGGATTATTGTTTACTTGTGAGTTTTGATTCACCTCCTGATTACCATTGTAGTATGAACCATCATTGCTAGGCACATTTTGGCTATCATCATACTAACTGATATCAACATATTGAATGTTGTTGTTTTTGTTATTAGTAGGAATTCTTCCATTATTTAGTTGAGTGTTTCATTGTCATTTTTGCCTTTGGAAGCTATTGTTGTGATTAGGAGGATTGAAGTTGTTTCCTCTGCCATTGTTGTTTCCTTTATTGTTGTTGTTACTATTATTGTTGAAGTTCCTATTATAATTATAACCAAAATTGTTGTTGTAGGGGCTAGCATTATTTCTTTGGAATTTTTCATTCTATCCTTGAAACAACCTAAGATGTGTCAGCTCATTGTTCATTTGTGACATGGTCTTCTTCATTTGACCAACTTTTGAAAGAAGATTGTTATCTACTTCCATAGGAACCATTGCTTTCTATTCAAAGAAAGTTATTTTTGGAGGCTCATACCCAAGATATGTTATCGCTTGAGTTTGTGGAGTGGGTGCCTACTATAATGGAACTAGGTTCATAGCTATGAATTGGCTAGGCACTGTGGGTGCTCCCACAGGTTATGTTGGTATTGTAGGGATAGATTGTGCTGGAAGCATCATTCCTCCTCTATTAGGATTGGCTTGCTTTGTGAACGTGATCGCTTCTACAAAGAATTTTTCCAATGTGTCAATATTTGCTATAGGAAGTCTTCTCAGAAAGATCGCAATAAGAGGGCCCATAGCATTCAAATAAATTTGAATAGAGGCTTCAACCAGTATGGTGTATGGCATTTCTGACTTGTAGTAGGCCATATGAAAGTGATGGTTGAAGCATGAAATTGTCTCAGTTGGGTCCCTTTTGATTGATATGAATTGTTGATGTATCATAGTAGGATTGATGAATGTTTTGAATTGTTCCAAAAACAATTTTTCAAATGTATCCCAATCCCCAATGCATCTGGGTGGCAAATTGATGTACCAATTGAAGGTAATTTCCCCAAAGAATAGGGGAATAAACAAAGAACCATGTCCTCATTAGCCACTTGCTTTCGGTTGCAAATTTCTTTGAAAACCTTGACATGATCTTCGATAGTTCGTGTTTCACCATAGATGAATTTTGGGCAAAACTTCTAAGGATTCTTTGGAAGGTCATGGAGTGCACCTCTCAAGTTTATTGGTGAGTCTACAACATTTGCAAAAAAGGCCATTGGAGGGTTTGGTGGACCTAACGGTGGTTGTTGGGGAGTTGCTATCGAAATATGTGGTGGTTCACCAAGTAGTTAGAGTGGAGGTGGAGTTGAAGAAAATTGTAAAAATTTGAATGGAAGTGGTTGAACTCGAGATGTTCTCTTATCACTACATGGTTTACGGAAGTGGATAAGCTCAAGAAACTCATGTGCACTTGGTGTAGACTTTAATGCTCACTGAAATGAGGGTTTTAGATCAATATCCTCTAGCTTGCATCAATCTTTTGGAGAAAAGTGCACCTCTATAGAAGTACACTTTCTCACTATTCTAAATTTTGTGCACCATAGAGTTTTGCGCACTTGCGCATCTATGAAGTTGTGGACTTGTGGACCTGAATTTGTCAAAAAACTTAGGAATTTTTTTTTGAACTTTTGTGAAGCGCAAATTATTGTAGAAGTGTAGAATTTTGAAACTTTAACAAATTTTCTTCCTTTCTAAGACTCAAAAGGCGCCCTCCTTCTAGTGTCACTTCTGTTAGTCTATATATATTTAGCTTGTTTTATGTTTTAAAATCATTTTATTGCATGAAGATATCTCTCACTCTCAACACAAATTGAGGAGATGATTTCTTATAAATACTCCATTGTAATATGTAACAAAGGCCACCATTATTATGCAATAAAATTATGCTTTTGGTGCTCACATTTGGAGTGTATTCATTCTTGCCTGAATATTTCATTGTTTTGTGAATTTTGTTCATAAGATTGCGATTGAACTAAAGGTTTATTGCATTGTTTCTGGTTGTGCAATATTTTACTTCTGGTATTTGCTACAATTTTATGAATTCTACTGATGTAACGAGCTTGAGAAGAGATCATCAAATTGTGTTTACATAGCCTTTTGTCTCGCATGAGTGTACTTTCTATGGCCTTGAGATTTGATGAAAGGTGAAATATCATACAATTATTAAAGTTTCTCACCAACGATTACATCAGTGGATTCTAGGGAGCATTGCTCCTATTTTCATTGGTTTCCTACCAATTTCTTCTAAAGTTTAACTTGCAGCATGTTATTTTCTATAGCTTATGTCCAATTAGGATTTCAATTTCATGTTATTTTCTTTCAATTTCATTATTTTCTTTGCTAACCCCTTGTTATAATAAGAACTCATTTTAGTTGCACTGTTAGAATTGCATTCATTAAAAAACTAGAAAATACAAAAATTTTGTTCTTTTGTGTGTTATTTTGAGACAAAAAAATAGATTTACTTCATTCTAAGTCCAAATCAGAACCAACAAAGGCCTCCTCATGAACAATCACATTTATCTTCAACTGAGCAGATTTTGGTATGTTGCAAGACAAATATAGAACCTTGGAGTTGATCCCAAAAGGATTAGCTTTTCAAGAGAGGAATTGCGCAATGGATTCATGTCATTGACCTCATGTAAAATGACTTCCCAACAAAAAAGCTTCAAAGAATGATGCATAATCAAGTGTATAGATGATAGTTCCATCTCTCCTGTGGAAGAATTTGGTGGCATGATTGTATGATTGATATAGGGCCTTCACCAACTCTATATCCACAAAGATCTTTGGGAAGATCAACTTTGCTAGGTTCTTCTTCCATGGATTACACACTGGGATATTCTTCTCCCTATTATGATAAAAATATTTGAATAGCTTAGAACTTGTGACCCCAGGGCATGTAGCATCTCTGCATAGACCATATGGGTCAATGAAAGCATGGTGGTCTGCAACATAGTGTTTGAGGAATTAGGAAATTGAATGATTGATTCTTTGACAAACCTGTTAGGTTTTCTTTGTTGAATTTTCCCTCCCTTAGAAGTTGAAGTTTCTACCACTTCCATGTCTGACACTTGAATTTATTCAACCTCCTTATCATACATCCTGAAAACATGTTGGAAAAAATTTTATGAACTTCACTCTCGAGCAATGGAAACAATTATATGTATGAACTAAAAGCTCTACAACTACTCAAAATCATTTTCTCTCCAAACGGTAAACTGTAATGATTGATAGGATGTCTTTATAACTTCATGTATATTATCAATGTTCATCTTTGCATTGATTCTCAACATGCTTGAGCCATAATATTAGCTTATTTTATCACCTTAGAGGAGCTTCATCACTATTATCTAACATTGAACTTTATGCTCATTGCTTAAATCTCATTGGTTGAGAACCCTTTATTGTTTCTAGCTTAGAAAATGGAAAACAAAATGTTAGCTTAGGGATTACGACCCTACAATTGACCCTAGAGTCAAAAACCCTTGTAATATCTCAGGCAAGGAAGAGATGCCTTTCAATCTTATGATCTCCTAAATTCAAAAACCTTTATTGCACTGTCATATGGCTTGGAAAAAGTCTCTATGATCTCATAATATACTAGCTACCATGGCCTCAAAGCTTTCCTTTATTTATGATCTCAAGACATACAGTTTATATTGCATAGCGTCACATCTCATGTTGCACTCTAAATGCCTACAATACTATGAGAAACTATTACCTCTCTTTGTCATAACATTGTCAGCTTTATCTTTTACCTTTACAATCTCATGACACAAACCTCTTCATAGCATCATAGCATTTTATCCACCAACTTGTGATCTTACAATATACTATTTGTTATAAGATCAAAGATTACACTATGATGTATTAAAATATAACTTATGTAAAATAAGTTTCTTGCCCCACCAATCCAACTAAGCCTCCACATGGCCTACGTTTTATAGTTGACCAATCAAGATCGGACACCCATCACTTGTCTAACACTATACTACCACTGAGCCCTATAACTTGTCACCTTATGATCTTATGATCATAAGTACCCCATAGCATCATAGAATTTTCAATATTACTCTTTGATCTTAATGCTAGGGTTTCATCATAACATTTTGCAACTTCTCAAAGACCTCCTGATGTCTTCATCACCTTCTTCGTCATAACATCACATACTAAAATTGGAACCTCATGAACATCACATATGACCATAATATATAAAGGAATTTTAACATCAAGAATTTTAAATTTCTTATCTATGATACTATGATGTACTACATAACTTAAGATTAGCGAACTAAAAATATTATGCTATGATCCTCCACTAACCCTTATGTCATAGCATCATAAGAGATGATGTGAAAGAAAAAAAAGCTCCCATTTAGATATAAAACCAAAGGTAAGGGCTAGACTCCACTTTTAATGAAATTTATTATAAGATAAGATGAAAAAGTAACCCTTAGGGCATCATTTTTTACACTAGGGCAAGGAAAAATAACTGAATTAGGGAAAAATATTGTGTTAGGCTATCCTTTGAAAGTGAAAACTAATAACACATAAACCCTAACATCACAACACTCTTTTTAAAGCATTTTCACCATAAAATTTTGTAAATTTAAGTTCAGTGAAAATAGGGGCTACCATGACACTTTCTATATCCATGCTCATACATAAACTTGTCAAATTTTAGATACCATTGTCAAGGTGCTTGCTTTAAGCCATATAAAATTTTCTTCAATCTACACACTAAGTTCACCCTACCTTTGACCTCAAATACCTATGGTTGTTCCATATATATCTCTTCATCCAAGTCACCATGAAGAAAGGTTGTTTTAACATCAAGCTGCTCCAAATGCAAATCTTCAGTAGCCACAATAATTAAAATTGTGCAAATAGAACTCATTTTAAGAACAAGAGAAAATATCTCATCAAAATCAATGCCCTCTTTTCTGTGCAAATCCTCTTACCACTAACCAGTCTTTAAATCATTTCTTACTTCCATCCTCTTCCTTCAACATGTAACCCATTGATTTTGTAAATCTCTTTTACCTATAGATAACTTGCATAAATCCCATGCCTTATTTTTTAGTAAAGAGTCCATTTCTTCTTTCATTGCAGACTCCCACTAAATCTTTGTATCCACCTAGACAACTTCATCATAACATTTAGGTTCATCAATATTAGTAAGTAAAGTAGAGTGCAAAGAAGGAACAAATCTTTTTGGAGGCCTACTTAGCCTTGTTGACTGTCTAATATTCATTGGTGTTAATCTCAGATTGGTTTTGACATATGAGTGACAATATACTTAAGTCATTTACTCAGTTCATGTCGAACAAATAATACATGCTAAGCATAAGTTGTTAGATCGTATGTGTTGAGTAGTAGTATGTGCCAAGTTATTTAGATATCAAGTGATCAATACATGCTAAGTCATTTAGAGGCTAAGTTAGAACATTGAAGTTATAGTTGATGCCAAGCATCAGGGACTTCAACTGAAAAGTAATACAATTTTGACATAGTTGTTTGTAATGGCACAAACTTCTATGTAAACCATTTTTGAGCTCACTTAAGGATTTTTTTGCGATCTTATATGATAAGAATGACTCTTTATTATGAACCCTTAAGAATTACATGCAGAAAAAAAAGGGGAAGGATTAAATGCCAATATGGGTGAATCACAATCGTTGATTCGTACCTAACCCTAAGTCACCTAGGTCTTCTTAAGGAGGACAAACCCTTAACTTTTTATGAATGTAGTAATGAGAAAAGAGAGAAGTTTACATGGACAAACAAATCATTCTTGGTGACTAAGAAGTTGTGATACATAGCAGAATTAGTTAGAGGAGAATAGAGGAAAGGAATTAGAAGACAATAGAGATACATTTGATTAGAAAGGATCAAGTACACATCAAGATTGAGGTGATCTATCATCAAGCAACATAGTGCTAACTGAGGATCATTGTTGAGAAATTCTAACATGTGAATCAATTAAGTCTCTTAACATAGTAGACTTAACAGGTTGTTGTAAATCCTTTAACAGGGTTCTTACTTAAGTGTAAGTTAAAGTCTTTTCTATTAGGCACACTTCTAATAGAGTGTTGAAATCTTTTAATAGGGTAAGATCTAACAATCTTGTAAGTCTTTAATAGGGCAACCCTTTCATCGGGTAGACAATGTTTTGTGATCAAAATATTGTAACCTTCATTAATTACACTTTATTACTGTAGTAGTGGAGATTTGTTGGTATTGTTGGTGTAGATACATATTTAATATTTACACTTATTTAAGTTTACTTAGGTTAATACATTATTTTATTATTTTATTTTGTGAGACACTTAGGAGTTTGTGCACCTTTTTGAGTTGTCATGTTGACAACACAAAAGTATGCAACTCTTTTTTAGCACATGTTGTCTACAACATTGATTTGTGTATTACACCTTTGTAGGCTTATCCTCTCATCATCACACTTACTTCTGTGCTTAATGGAGGATAACCCATATTTGGTGGACATGTGCCTGGCTGTATGACTTATCATGTAGCTGATTTTGAAGCATTCTAGATGTATCTCAGAGGCCTTTATATATAGGCACTCCTAGTGTACTTTCATAAGGGCAATTGAATGAATATATCATCATTCTAATCATACTCTCTCTTTCTGGTCTACAGTTGTGCTTGTTTTTGAGTTCTTAGTTCCTGGATGAATTTTTCCTCAAGAAAAATTTTTACATGGTATTAGATCTTGGAGAGTTTCTCATTACATAGCCATTTGAGATCATTGTTTCTTTGGCACCTCAGCTCAAATCTAGAGTACTACAAAAATTTGGAGCATCTAGAACCAGGTCCGACCTCACCATTGCATCCAAAATGTTGATTCGGTGAAGATCAACTATAAATTTAGCTACCTTAGCCCAAAGTCAACCGTGAGAGAATTTTTTTTGCAAATCAACACCCAAAGGCCCTTATTTGCAATTTAGGTATGGTCATTTGTTTACAGATCTAATTGATTAATTTTTAGGTCTATAATTTATTTCTTTGTAAATTTATTTCGTCATTATTTTTGAAAAAAAAATTTCCCTCTGGGCAAGTTGTAGACAAAGTTTTTTTTGGTATAGGACCCGGGTTATCAGATCTTGAGCTTGAACCCTACACAAGGAATATGCCTTAGAGAATATTCATAGTATTCAGTAGGCTATGTCATAGACATTTCCAGTAGTGGTCATACTTAACTCACTAGCCATCACAATCAGCTGGCCAACACTGAACTTCTGGCAGCCAAGTGTTTACAACTCGACAGACTTTATTTTCACATCCACAACCTTCTTCATATAAACAATGCATATGTTGTTAACCCCACCGATGTGGGATTTTATTTAAAATAAATTGGTGATGTGAAAGGATTTCTCGGCTCGTGTTTAGGACTCTAGCACAACATTTTGTTTTTTTTAGTGACAACATCTACATTGGATATTTTGACGTCTAAACCAACTACCAGTGCCACTACTACCTTTAGTTTTGATGTCCAGTCCTCTTTCACGACGTGGACAGACAACTTATCTTCTTGCAGATAGATACATGTAAGCCCCACTAAGTGCTTCAACACGTCATTTGACAGTGCATGCCTAGTTGCCACCCTAGTAGACACCCGCTCTCCACATGTCACAACAACCAGCGACCATGAGGTGCCTACTTGGAGGTTCGTACTTGACATGATAGCTCACATCTTAATGCCACATTAGCCTAGGGGACTATTTTTTGCTAACATTAGCAAAGTACAAGGTTAAAATTTACGTTCATCTAATCGTCAAAACTAAGGATTTATAAACTTCTATGACGGCCATGTGACCATCAATTTTAAGATAGCATTTTTCCTCCCGGACCCCTCTCTAGATTTCTTTTTTCTTTGGCAGCCTGACTTTTCAAGGCCATAACTCAGACATCCGGACTACAATTCAAGTGTAATTTTTTAAAAAATTGGGTAGAATTTCCTAAAATTTGTAGTGGTTGTGTTCTTCTCTAGTTTTGGTGCAAAGATTTTTCAAAAATTGCATTTTTTGGTGACTATACCTACTTAATCCTATATTTTAAAAATTCAAACACTCTGTACGAGCACATCTAGTCACCTTTTCATGTTTCATTTTTTTTTTAAAGTGCATTATTTTTTGTCTACTTTCCAAATCTATAGAAAGATTCTAGGGTTGTGTGGACAAAAGTCTCACTTTCAAAACTAGGGCTTTTCCTACATTGTAAAGCTTTGATTACTTTTCAAATTTTTTGTACATCTAAATTATAGTGCTTAGTGACAGATTTGGGCCTCAAAAGATAGTTGTAAAAGAAAAATCAGAAATTCCACTTTGTTCATTTTGATAAGTGGCCCATTGTACACACGCTACTTATAAAGTGCCAAAAGCATCTTTTTTGGGGGGTTCTTTTGATTGAGTGAAAATGGGGGTGTGTATTTTTTTTTTGGTGTCTTTTTTTTATGCTCTTTTCATTTTTGCATCATTGGTTCATTTAAATGTCCACCTCTAACTTCACGCAACTATTCTACATGGAGAGATATTGCTTGGAGTATATTAATGGAAAAAGGATATAGTCTTTATGTTGATGGCACAATTACCAAACCTATTGATTCTAAAAAAATCATTGAATGGAAAAAAAAAGACCAACAAACTTTAGGAATTATCAAGAGTTGTGTACATAGAGATCTCTTCTTTCACATTGCTAATTGTACAGAATCCAAACCAACTTGGGACAAACTTGAATCATTGTATTGTAAGTTGGATAAAGAAAAGGGATTTTAGATTGATGATGATCTACTTCTCTTGAATCCAAATAACTTTGACACAATTTGGGATTACATCAATAAAGCCAATGAGTATAGGGCACTACTCAAAAATTGTTGAAATCCCATGAAGGATGACAAGCTGATTCATCACATCCTAAAGAGGCTACCTTCAGAGTATGCTTTATTTTTTTTGAGTTTGAATACTCAGAGGTTGACCATGGAATTTTCTTACTATAAGCCTACATTTGATGCATTTGTAGAGATGTTGATTGTCGAACAATCTCACTTGATGGATTTAAGACTTCTCTGGTCATCAAAGATCAAAGCCCTGGTGGGTAGTAATGAGCACCCATCAAGTCAAGGAGGGAAAAGTTCTAGTAACAAGAAGAAGAAGCAGTAGAAGTAGAAAACACAATCTGAGACACAACAATCCTCCTCACAACAAGACAATTCTTCTTCCAAAAAGAACTGAAGTAATGAAAAGAAGGACAAATTTTTTTGTGCATGCTGCAAAAAGCCAAATCATGATGTGCATCATTGCAAGACTAAAAGAATCAATGAGTTGAAAAACCTACTCAAAAAGAACAAGATTCAAGTGCCAGGTACTTCCAAGGATTCAACTCCAACCTATACAAAGGGAAAAGGGCAAGCACTTATGGAAAACTCAAATTCTTCTTCATAATGGATACTTGACTTAGGTGCCTCCTACCATATGGGTTATTCAAAGGGAGACTTTTCTTCATTGAAGCAGTCAAAGGTACTAGACATTTCATGGGAGATGATTCTAAAATGGAATTTGAAGGAAAAGGACATGTGGAAATGGAAAATTGGGAATTCAGAGATGTTCTCTACATTCCAAACCTTAGCTGAATCTCCTCTCAGTTTACCAAATCACTCACCTTGGAGATGGTCAAAAAGTTGAGTTCCTTCCTAATTCAGTGATGGTGCATAGTCTTAGAGATGATTCATTGGTTGCAATGGGTAAAGTCAATCATGAAAAGAGGCTTTATTCCTTCTCCCACTTTGTGTGTAAGTCTCCTTCTCAAGCCTTGTTGACTCACTCTACTTCACACATCAACCTATGGCATGAGTGGTTTGGTCACCTTGATTTTCACTCTCTTCGACTACTTTGCTCAAAACACATGGTGAAAGGTCTACCTAACATCATATTTTCTAAGGGAGAGCCTTCATCATGTTTAGTGGATATGAATCTCAAGGAGAAGTATGATAAAGGGAAGTCTTCTAGAGCTCTAATTATTCTTCAGTTGGTTCACATGGTTTTAGCAAGACCCTTCACAGTGACTTCAGTCAACCAAGGCTACTACATACTCACATTTGTTGATGACTTTTCAAGATTCACTTGGGTCTACTTCCTTCATCACAAGAATGAAGTGGTTCATAAGCTTCAAGCCTTTAAGACTCATGTTGAACACACATCAAGGAAATCCATGAAGGTACTAAGGGTGTTCTAAGAGATGATTCATTGGTTGCGGTGGGGAAAGTCAATGATGACAAGAGGCTTTATTCCTTCTCCCACTTTGTGCCTAAGTCTCCTTCCCAAGCCTTTTTGACTCGCTCTACTTCACACATCAACTTATGCCATGAGTGGTTTGGTCACCTTGCCTTTCGCCATCTTTAGCAACTTTCCTTCAAACATATGGTCAAAGGTCTACCTAACATTAAATTTTATAAGGGAGAGTGTTCATCATGTTCAATGGATATGCATCTCAAGGAGAAGTATGATAAAGGAAAGTCTTCACAAGCACTAGTCAATTTACATGGTTTTAGCAAGACCTTTTACAGTGACTTTAGTTAGCCAAGGCTACTACATCCTTACTTTTGTTGATGACTTTTCACAATTTACTTGGGTCTACTTCCTTCATCACAAGAATGAAGTGGTTCATAAGCTTCAAGCCTTTAAGACTCATGTTAAACATAAATCAAGGAAAGAAATCAAAGTTCTATGAGTGGACAATGAGAATAGATATGTGGACAAAAGACTTAGAGACTTTTCTAGACTTGAGGGAATTGATCTTCAAAATTTGCTAGCATTCAGTCCACATAAGACATATGTTGCAACACTGAGGATTAGGACTCTCAAAACTATAGCAAGTTGCATGATAAAAGCCAAGTCTCTCGATCCTACATTAGAAGTTGAAGCCAATAGTAGTGCTACTCACATACTTAACAAGTCTCCTCATCATGCCCAAGATGGGAAGACTCCTTTTGAGGTATGGTGTGGTAGAAAATTAGTTGTGAGTCACTATAGAGTCTTCAGTTGTCCAGCATGGGAAAACCTATCTTCCGAGGGATGCAAGGCACTGGCACCTAGGCCTTGTACTTTCATAGGATATGAAGACAATTCTAAGGCATACAAACTTATGGATCCAGAGACTCATGAGATTTTTTGTGGAGAAGGATGTACACTTTGAGGAAAGTTCACCCAACTTATCCTCTAACCCTCTTCGCACTTCATACATAGTAGAAACTGATAGTGACACCAGTGATAGTGCTTCAAAAGATTCAGACACATGGGGTTCTATCAATAGTTGCAGCAAGAGGTCATGTCATCAGTCTAGTCCACATGCTTACATTGCCATAGTAAAAGGTCCAACACATCAGAGTACATGTTGTCTTCCAACTCCACCTTTAGTTGATGATTTCCTAGTAGACATTACAGGTTTTCTTGTGGAGTCACATACCGCAAACTTGGGAGACAGTCTTGATGATTTACATCTTCTCTTTGATGAAAGTGATCCTTCTATAATTGTTCCAAGGGCTCACTCTGACCCTCATGTCCATTCTCTACATGATCAGTCTTTACAAGTTGACGTGATTGTGGATCCTTATGTACAATAGTTTTTGGAGGTCTCTTTATCAATAGAGGAGATAGGTGGTTCAGTGGAATAGGTTCTACAATAGCTTGAGTAGGTTTCATGGCTTCCATATATCTTTAGGATTTTTCCTTTGTCATTGTTTCTTCCAAAGGGGAGGTACATCATTCAACACTCTTGGACCAGCTTCTTCAATAGATTAGCTTTAACTGACATGCATTCTTCATTTTGGGGGGGGGACTACCTTGTCTCTCTTCCTCTTCTTTCTTATGGGGGGGACTTTTTCCTCTTATGAGGTTTAGTTCTTCTCATTTATCACTATTGTATATACTGGATGTATGTCATAATGGGGGGTTCTTGATTACTCCATCCATCCATCCATGCATCCCTATTCATCTCTCTTTTTGGGGGAGGGTTTCTCTCATGAGGTTTTCTCTCTTTCTCCATTTTATGATAGATTTAATTTCATTGTATACATGGGTACCTAACATGGCCTAGTAGCTAGGACCCATCCCACATTTCATCCTAGTTTTCGTAAGCTTAACGACATTCCCCCAAGTTGCACCTAAGAGGGAGTGTTGGTGTAAACACATATTTACTACTTACAATTACTTAAGTTTACTTATGTTAATGCATTATTTTATTATTTTATTTTGTGAGACACTTAGGAGTTTGTGCACCTTTTTGAGTTAACATGTTGACAACACAGAAGTGTGCAACTCTATTTTAGCACATGTTGTCTACAACACTGATTTTTTTGTTACACTTTTGTAGGCTTATCCTCTCATCATCGCACTTACTTTTGTGCTTAATGGAGGATAATCCATATTTGGTGGACATGTACCTAGTTGTATGACTTATCATGTAGCTGATTTTGAGGCATTCTAGATGTATCTCAAAGGCCTCTATATACACGCACTCCTAGTGTACTTTCATAAGGGCATATTGAATGAATATATCATCATTCTAATCATACTCTCCCTTTCTGGTCTATAGTTGTGCTTGTGTTTGTGTTCTTAGTTCTTGGGTGAATTTTTCCCTAACGCAAATTCTTATAGGTATCATCTCTGCCCCAGTTTTACCTTCTCCTTATAGGGTTTCTGGGTAACCAAATATCTTGTCTCATACATGTGTTGAATTTTTTTTCTTTCATGCTATGGATGCATATGCTTAATTTGGTATTTCACTTTACATATATGAATTGTGAGATGGATATGTGGTCAATGACTTTAAGGTTGAAGTTTTAAGTGTTGATTCACCCCCCTGTTAGAGTTTACTTTCCCTATTGCAGTTCTAACAATTAGTATCATATCAAGGTTCTCTAAAAGTAAAGCTTTGCAGCTTTGAGGAAAGATCTTGGAGATGGAACTCTACAAGTTGGGAAAGACTATTGAAAACCAAAAGATTGAAGTATAACTTTCCCTGCATCAACTAAATGAAGCAAGAAATGAGTTAAAGTGATCACTAAAGAGAAGAAAGGAAATAACTATTGAAGAAAATGACACACATTACCAAGAGATTGATACTATTGAATTTTTTAAAGATGGAAACCCAAGTGAATTTGATGCAAAAGTTACATATTTGATGGAAAATAATGGAGCCCTAACTGAAGAGGTGAGAAATCTCAAGAGAGAACAAGAAGTTAAATCAGTATTGTTGTGTGAGGTGACCAAGCAAAAGAGAAAAGTTGAAGAGGAAAAGGTCATGATTGAAGATGACAAAATAATACTGACCAATATACTACAAGAGAAAAAATCATAGATAAATAGGATTGATCACATGAAATAGGAAAGATTGAATCAAATGATGATTGCAAACCATGAACTGAATGGAAAAGCTATTGAGATCACAACACTAAAGTTGAAAAATGAGCAAATGAGAAGTGATCTGAAAAGAGAAAAAAATATTTCTAAAAGCCTCAATAGACCTAGTGAACCTATCAAGTTCTTTTAGAAATTGATGAGATCTGTTAGATCCAATAGTGATACTTTTGGATTGGGTTACACTAGTATTGAAGAAGGAGAATCATCCAAAATTGGTTAAGTAAAAGGTAATAAAGGTAAGAACTCCAAACCTACTTGTCATAATTGTGGTAAGATAGGTCATATTTCCAATGTTTATAGGAGCAAGACTGGAAATCAAAATCCTACGCAGAAGTTCATGGGTCATTGCCACAAATGCAACAAACAAGGACATTAAGAACATGAAAGTAGAACCAAGACCATAAGCACACAAAGATTGTAAGGATGTTACTATACCTATCAAAAGTATGGACATGGAGCATATAAGTGTAGATCCAAGCCCAAATGGTCATCAAACAAGTGGACAAAGGTAAAGCACAATGGAAACTCTTATAATTGGGATTATAATATTAGATATAGTTGTCACTATTGTCAAGAGTATGGACATGTTGCTGAAAATTGAATAAGGACACATTTTAGAAGTGACTACAAAAGATGATTGAATCAAACTACATGTTTTAGTTGTTTAAAGATTGGTCATATAAGTAGGAATTTTCCAACAAGGTCTAAGACACTAAGCAGTGAGTTCAACAAAGGAAAAGGGAAGGCAAATGTTGAAAATGTTAGAGATGAGATGAACAAGACATTTAAGAGAAAGGAAGATTACAACACATCAAGTTTAGATGGGATCACTTCACCCAATGGGTTAAGTGATCACACCACCTCCAATTAAGAAATCAAGAGGTATGTGTGGGACTGATATTTAAAATACATACTATACATCAGTTCCAAGGATGTAGTTCCGAAAACATTATATTTACATGGAGAAAGATGCAAAGTGGTGTTAAGAATCTTAAATAAATCTTTAAATTTTGTTAGTTTTCATGTTACTATCAAGCATGGAGAGTTTCACTTTAGCTACCAAGTGAAATGTTAGTTGATGTTGAGATATCAAAAGTGATAGTGTTAGCTGAGTTTATAGTAGTTGTCAAGCATGAGGAAAATCATATGGAAGCCGAGTGAGTTAGAATTTCTATTGAAGTTGAGCTTATAATTGTGTAAGCATTTAGCATTAAATATGACATTGTAAGGGCTATATAATCAATTTCTACTCCCTTGACATCATTAAAATTTGAGCAAGAGCATGAAGAGCTAAAGGAAAATTGAAGAAATCATTCCAAGCATTTGCAAATAGGATACTATAGTTTCTCGACACCATCTCAGTAGATTTACAAAGGTATTTATTGTGTGCCAAGGTATGCAATTTGAATTTTTGCAAACCCTAGGTTTTCATAATGGCATCTAGTTCTTCAGCTATTAAGGTTATAGAGGGTAAGGAAGTTTTGAATGTACAATTGATAACCAATGAGATCAAATAACCAAATTTTAGAGCTATTCCTGATATTGCTTACAAGAAAGATTCATGTTGTACGTTATCGATGATACTACCACAAGTTTTAATGATTCAAGATGTGAGATGTTCCTACACGTACAAGGTGGGTAGCATAGGTTACATGGAGATTAGAGAAACCTATGGGAAACTATGTGAAAATGGAGTATTGAAAGATGAATTCAAAATTGTAAAGAGAAAAGAATTAACTCGTGACCAAGATTGACCCAAAGTCTTCAAAATAGAATGAATAAAGATAGTTCTGAGCAGAATTCATGATAATTCTATATGGTTGGAAAATGAATTGGTGAATATCTCAAAGAAGATTGTACACAAAGTAATAGGGTATCCAACCCAAGACTGACCTAAAACCATGAGGAGTGAAGAAAAATAAGTTATTGAGAAGAATACAAGGACAGTGTGAAACAAAAGAGGAATGAAAATTGACACTATCTCAAATCTGCTAATTACTTTTAGAGTAAGGATTATAGCACAAAAATTCTATCAATCTAGCAAGCTCAATAGTGTACCTTGTATTTTTTTTGACATGGGCTACAATATAGCTAAGAAGGATCATACTTATGACCTTGTCGAGTTGTAGTTGTAACAATTGACAGAAAATTTGGGAGCAATAAGGAAAACTAAGAGTGCACAATGAAAAATTGGTTCAATTCTTGTATGTATACACTTCTATGCACATAATATATTCCCTACTTTTGGTAAATTTTCATGGAAGACAAATAGATCTATAGTAGCGCAAATAGGTGAATTTATTGAAAAACTTGGAGAAAATTTTGAGTCTGTAATGACTAGCTACTTTGAAGATTTTAAGCAATTAATGAAAAAAAGATTAAGGATACTAGTTTCACTACTTGAGAAACGTTTCAATTATGTTTGCTTTCTAGTTGACATTGATTTCACATATTTACAGGCTGCAGACCCAAGAGTAAGATGGCTAAGACCACTAGGCTATGAGATAAAAATGGATGAAGCCTCTACAACTATTATGAAATTACTTTCAGAAGAAATAGATAAGAAGGCTACAAATTTTGGAAATTATGATGTGGCTAAATATAAAATTACAATGGATTTAAAGACTACCTTAGTTATGAGAAAGAATAATAAAATGGTCAAGAAACTCAAGGAGAAGTTTAATGAGGGAGAAGAAGATGATGATGATGATGAAGGTATAGATGTACCTACCCAAGCACCATTGGCCATTACTCAAGGTCAAAGTGAAGACCAAGAAGAAGAGGTAGAAATTAAAGAAGGTGTCAAGGGAGAAGAACCCAATGAAGTATCTATAGCCACTAAGAAAAAGAAGAGAATAATTAAGACTCTAATAGTGAGCAAGAAAAAGAAGGTTGTAAAATCCACACAACCTAAGCCTACAGTTCATAATACTAGTGCAAGCACAAGAGCTACTGCTAAAAAGGCTCAAGAAGTAGAAAAGCCAAAAGATAAGAGGGCTAGATCAGCTAGAAAAGAAGATGAGCCTGAGAGGAGACCAAGGAAAATGTATATAGCTCCACTTGAATCTGATTAAGAGAGGACAAATATGATGACAACAACCAATTTAAAGTGGTAAGTCATTTTCTTTCCTTAGATTTAGACAATAATGTGAAAACATAAAGAATAATTTTGACTTATCTAGTTCCACACATATTGAATTTGATAAACTTGGAAAAAATGAGCTGAACCAAGTAGAGGAGTCAATATATGCCATGATGGAAACATTCAAATAGACTCTGATTGAGATTGCCAACTCATTACCAAAAGATCTATATGAAAAAATTGATCAAAAGTGGAAATATAGTCTCAATACAAAAAGACAAATTAGAGACTACACTGGCACAAGTGATACCAAAATTAGATAGGGATACAATGACAAATCCAATAAAGAAGCATGCAAGGAAATTTGCACCTAAATACAAAGCATTCAACACCTTACAAAATAAAATTTAGGATTTTTTACAGAAGACCACCCAGTTGTGGAAGTCATTATATGATCTAACATAGACACATAGGCACCAATTGAGGTTGAGTAGCAAATAGAATAGAGTGTCCTAGATACACTAGTGTTGAGTGTCGATACTTAACATGAGTTGTTTACAAACACTGATACAGTAAAGATTAAGGAGGTTTCTAATACTATCATTAAGAACATCAACCCCCTTATAGAAGAAGACTTGAAGAAGATATTGATAGAATCCACTACCCAAGCACAACTTTGTGAAAATCCTATATTGGTAAGTGTTGATGAGATTGATAAGTCAAACAAGGCATATGTAGGGGAGGAAATTCAGATACAAAAGACATCTATAGTCCCTCCTCATTCCACCATGGTATAGGCTACATTACCTATTATAG
This sequence comes from Cupressus sempervirens, assembly GCA_028749045.1. Lineage (NCBI taxonomy): Eukaryota > Viridiplantae > Streptophyta > Pinopsida > Cupressales > Cupressaceae > Cupressus > Cupressus sempervirens. The sequence goes on from CM053783.1 coordinate 846,403,977, forward strand.
TATATCAAAGGAAGGAGACAACAACTTCTAGTATTAGTACATTGGTACAAAGTGCTCCAGTCTCAGGTAATGAAAAGGAAAAAGAAAATGGCAAGGATGAGACAAATAGAGACCAAAAAGATGAAAAAGAAGAGAATGAAGGAACACAAGCATAAACAAGATAGGATGTCACTCTTGCACCTACAACACAAGATCAAGGTGCAATTGAGAATGTAGAGCAAGTAAAGGATAGGAAATAAGAGCTAGGTTTGACTACAAAACTTTAGGAGCAACTAGCAATACAAACACTAGTGACTTTGCCTAAAATTGCTACTCCTCCAAGTCAAGTTCTTCATAGGATGAGTATAGAAATTATACCGTTATAATCATCAAGGTCGAGTCCAAGCATATCCAAGGTAGATGGAGTTACACCATTTGGTGATGTGAACTTGGATAAGTGATTGAGTTTCCAAAGTTTGATCTTGCAACCATCACTATTGAACATATGAGCATACTACAAGATGCTCTTGCAAAGAAGAAAAACTAAGAACTACTCAGAAGGAGCATAGGTTGAAGAAAGCTTTTATAGATATCAAGGAAATTTTTCTTGATGCATTTAGCCTACCAGCACCAAAAGAAACAAAGCCTATCGTAGAGTAGTTAACCAATTTAGTTGAGAAGGTTAATGACATAGACGTAGATTCAACTGTGATCTTTTTTAATAGAGGAAAAAAGAAGGTACATCATGATAGTATTAAGTAGAATGTAATAATGCACTTATTAGTGATATTTTCAAATATATAATCTAACATGTTTCATTCTACTCATAGACTACATGACACATCAGTGGCTACAAAAGCGAGACTAGAAAAAGTTGGCCAACACAAACTTGGCTTTGGTGGCTATGTGAATCTTCAATCTCAACTTGTAAGTAGCAACAATGGAATTTCATATTTTTTTTACATATAATGTTGCAAAAAAATTTTGTGTAATCAAATCATACATACAAAACTAATGATATTAAGAAAAAAATATAGGGCATAGAATTCAATGTAGAGCTCACAAATGAAGATAAAAAAATTGCCTTGAAGGAAGGCTATAAAGTCATGGCTGCATGCCTACGTAATAAATCTAAAAGCCATACCCAAAAATATGGTGCACCAAATGAGACACAGGTAAATTGGTCAAATGAAAAGTTAATCAAATTGAATAGTTGAGAAATTTCATTTGTGGTGTTAGTTTCAAACATAAATTGACTGCATAACAATGTGCATAACATTTCACTATAGCCTTCATATCCTATCACAAAACCTGCACGTGATGAAGGCCATGATGTGCATCATAGTGGTGGAGGTATTAATTTGGTATTGGAAATTAATTATGCAATTATGAATACAATTTAAGAACTTCAATTGCAATTTTTTGTATAACCTTTTTTTGAATATTTTAGAGCATGTTGAACATCATGGTGAACGAGTGGAGCATGTTCCAAGTGTTCAACATGTTGACATGGTAGCGGTTCAAAATGTTAATGTATATGATGTGGCATTTTCAGGTAAGAAAAATGCATGTCATGTTGTATTGGTTAATAAAATACTTGTAACAATTAAAAAATAAAAAGAGTATTCCAATTTAACCCATTTACTTATTCTTGCAATAGAGCCCCCTTTAGTGCAGCAACCTCCTACTCCTCAAAATAGGAGGAGGCATCATAATTTGATGCTACATGTGCCACAAGAGAAGGAGAATGAGGAAGATATTGATGCTCCTATCAACCTTTTTTATAAGAGAGCTAAGAAAAACAAAAAGAAGAAATGATATTTTTAAAAATGCTCTTTGATAAACCTTATTTGATAAATTTTGTTGGATAATGAAATAACATTGTTTTAAGTAATTATCTATTAATGTTGCATATTAATATATATATTTTTATTTCTTATTAATGAATACTGTTATGTGTTAATGAATTCTTGATTATTATTATGTATTAATGAATTTTATATATATCATATTAATGAATGTGATGTGATTGTATTGATTGAATGTTACAGTTCATAAATGGATAAATCAAAGAATGAAGTATGGAATTAGATGATAATGGGGAGTTTAGATTGATGTTAGAGGGTGGGGGGGTGATGCCAGATGAGCTTCCACCTTTATGTGGTTAGCTTTTTTTAAGTAGATAATATTAATGTATTCTCAAAACCAAGTGAAGTTCAAACTGATATACACAGGATATCTTCCTAACTAGCTAATTGTTAGAATTAAACTACAAACAAAAATAACAATTACATACAAGTATAAACAATATTAGAAAATAATAGATCACATAGAAAAGAAAATAAGACACCAAGATTTAACATGGTTCGTGAACCCAATCCCTAGGCTACATCTACCAAATAGCAAGTCTGATATTATTATCATCCAATGATTACAACTTGATTACAATCTGTAATCCCTTACAACTCAATACTGCTACAAGAACTAATTTTCATATCACAACAATGAAACAACCCCTACCCATAAGCCCTTTTATACAAGTATTTTTTCCACTTTAGGGTTATAATTAATAATTACATGTCAGCCCAAAAATCTTGATAAAGTAGGACCCAAAGAGTTTATGAAGTATGTATATTACTTTCTTGATCAGGCTCCACACTAAACAACAAGTCACCACAAACTAACAATCTCCCACTTGGGGATTGATCAGGCTCCACACTAAACAACAATCTCCCACTTGAAAACTGATCTTGTAGATATGCTACTACTTGATGAGGCTCCCACTAGATCAAACCACCCTAGACTCTACTATTCTTTTAGTCATGTTCATGCTAGAAGACCAATCGAATCTGAATAGGAGTTTAGCTTCTCCCTGGTTACTACTTTTGTAAACATATCTATTAGATTGTCATCTATATGTATCTTGGCCAACTTTAATTGTCCATCATGCAAAATTGGCTAAATGAAATGGTACTGCAACTATATGTGTTTTGTTTTTGAATGCAAAGCAGAATTCTTCACAAGATGAATGGCACTCTGACTATCTATAAACAAATAATTATCCTTTTGTGGGTGTTCCAATTCTTCCAAGAAGAACTAAAGCCATATCATCTCCTTAGTAGCCTTTGTAGCAGCAACATACTTTGCCTCTGTAATGGATAAAGCATTAACCTTTTGTAACCTAGAAACCCAACTCATGACTGCCCCACCAATAGTAAAGACATAGCCTATAGTACTCCACCTGGTATCAATGTCCCCTACCAAATCTGAGTCAACATAGCCTTGTAAGTTAGTAGTAGAGCCCCAAAGTGTAAACACTTATTGGATGTTCCTCTCAAATATTTAAGAATCCATTTGACTGCATTCCAATGCTCAATTCCTGGATGACTCATATACCTACTAATGACTCCCACTACATGTGCAATATTTGGCCTTATCCATACCATAGCATATATCAAGCTTCCCACAGCTGAAGCATAGGGTACCTTTGACATCTTATCCTCCTCTTTCTTGTGTCTTGGGACATATCTCCTTAGTCAACTTCAAATGACTAGGTAAAGGTGTGCTGATAGCTTTAGCATTCTCCATAGAGAAACATTGCAACACCTTCTCAACATAATCACCCTGAGATAGTGTCAATTTCCTCTTCTTCCTATATCTGCAAATCTTCATACCAAGGATTTTTTTGTTGTCCCCAAATCCTTCATAGAAAATACATGTGCTAACTTGGGTTTCAGCCCCTTAATCTAATCCATGTTATACCCAACTACAAGTACATCATCAACATATAAACATAAAATAATGTAGCTATCACCATCCAACATCTTAAAGTAAGCACAATGATCTAAAAGACACCTACTATATCCATGCTTATGCATAACACTATCAAATTTCAGATACCATTGCTGAGGTGCTTACTTCAAGCCATATGAACTTTTCTTCAATCTGCACACTAAGCTCTCCTTACCTTTGACATCAAATCCCTGTGGCTAATCCATATATATCTCTTCATCCAAATCACCATCAAGGAATATTTTTTTAACATCAAGCTGCTCCAAATGAAAATCTTTAGTATTCACAATACTTAAAATAGTACAACTAGAAGTCATTTTAACAATAGGAGAGAATATCTCATCAAAATCAATTTATTTTTTCTATGCAAATCCTTTTATAAACAACTTGGCTTTAAATATTTTCTTACATCCATCCTCTTCTTTTAACTTGTAAACCCACTTATTCTATAAAGCCCTTTTACCTGTAGACAACTTACATAAATCCCATATCTTATTTTTCAACAAGGAGTCCATTTCTTCTTTCATTTTAGATTCCCACTGATTCTTATTATCCACCTACATAGCTTCATCATAACATTCAAGTTCACCAGCATCAAGAAGTAAAATAGAATACAAAGAGAGAGAGAGAAAATATTTGTAGAGGTCTACTCATCCTTGTTGACCATCTAACATTCATTAGTCTATGTGGTATTTTTTGTTGTGGTTGTTGCACATCATGAGGAATGGTTGGAACATCATCTTTTAGAGCATCATCTAGCACTATATAATCATCTTATTTCTTCTCACATTGCTGCAATAGATCTTTGTACAACACTTTCTCATTGAATATGACATTCCTACTTCTTACAATTTTATTATTTTCAAAATCCCAAATCCTAAAACTAGATTCATTAATGCCATATCCAAAAAATATACCTTTCTTTGACTTATATTCCAACTTGATTCTATTTTTAGAATCTATATGAGCAAATGCTTCACAATCGAAGGTTTTGAGAAAAGAATAACTCACCTTCTTACCAGTCCATGCTTCCTGTAGAATATCACAACCCAAAGGAGTAGAGGGACCTCTATTAATCAAATATACAATAGTATTAACAGCCTTCACCCACATATGTAAGGGCAACCTAGCATGCAACCTCATGCTCCTTGCATGCTCCATTATAGTCCCATTCATGTGTTTAGCCATTCCATTTTCCTGTGGAGTTCTTGGAATCATTTTCTATCTACAAATACCATTAGTGGAGGAATAATCTTCAAATGCATGACTGCAATACTCATCACCATTATTACATTTGAGACATTTTAATTTCTTACCAGTCTCATTTTCAACCAAGCATTTCCATTTTTTGAAAGTTTGAAATACATCAAATTTCTATCTAAGGAAATAAATCCACACTTTTTTAGTTGCATCATCAATAAATATAACATAATAATGAGAGCCACCAAGGGAAGATACCTGACCCAGTCCCCATACATCTGTATGCACAAGGTCTAATTTCTCCTTTTTATTTTCCTTCCCAATCTTTACAAAACTCACTCTCTTTTATTTTCCATACTCACAACTTTCATAGAAATTCATATTAACACATTTCAGACCTAGTAAAACTTTCTTTGAATGAATTACTTTCATACCTTTCTCACTCATGTCCCTATGTCTGTTGTGCCACAACAATATATCAGAATTTATAGCAACTATTTGTTCTCCTTGCTCAACTCCAACAATTGTTCTTAAACATTCATTTTCTCTGAAACAATTAAAGTAGAAAAAACAATATGACTTGTACAAAGATATAAAGTTCCTTCTTTCACACCTTTTTCTACTACAAGGGAACCTTTTGAAACTTCCAATTTTTATCATTAAAAGTAACTACACAACCCTCATCACCAAGTTGCCCTGCTAAAATTAAATTCCTACTTAGCCTTGGAACATGTCTTACCTCATGTAGTAGCTAATGATTCTCATTCTTCAACTTAATCTTAACTTTTTCCTTTCCAACAATCTAACAACATTCATTATCCCCCAAATAAAGAAGGCCAAAATTCCCTTAGACATAATCAATGAAATAACCTCTATGATGTGTAGCACAAAATGAAGCACCAAAATCTAAAACCAATGAATCATCAACACTTTCTAAAGATAGAAGCAAATAATCCTCTTCAAATTTTTTACTTACCATATTTTCCTCCTTGTCTCCATTTGGTTTATCTCCTTCATTTTTTGAGTCCAACAATCTTTCTTTTTATGCCCTGGTTTCCCATAGTATTAGTAGTCATTCAGTCCTATCGATTGAGACCTCCTCTCCTTTGAATTTCCTCTTGATTTCCCATGATTTCTACAATTACTTCCTCTCTTAGTTGTTCTACCTCTACTTTGTGCATTCAAAGCACTACTTGATGTAGATCCACCTGAGGATTTCCTACGAGTTTCCTTACTTAAAATAACACCAATCACATCATCATATTTTAGGGTACTAGATCTAGAAATAGAATTACTCATAGCCATTACCAAGCCATTCCAACTTTTAGGAAAAGAACACAAAAGCCATTACCAAGCCATTCCTTGTTTGAAGAGGAGGACTTTTCATATAGTTTTCCTAGAGTTTGCATCAATTATTTTGTTGTCTTCACTTTTGTAATATTAAATGCCACCAATGGTGCCAAGCATAATTGAATGCTTCCAAGAGCCTTTCTATCCAAAACATCCTAGTCGTCATTTGACATAGATCCTTAATTCTTGGTTTTTCCTTCTAAGGACATTCATAAATCCTTTTGATAAAGATAGTCTTTTATTTACATCTTCTATAACTGAAAGTTCTACACATTAAACTTATCAACCCTCATCTGCCATCGCTCCCACTCAACCATGAGACTCTGACTCAACTATGATATTTTTTTGTAGAGGATAATTGAAAGAACAACCTCACTCTAATACCTATTGTTAGGATTAAACCACAGACATAAATAATAATTACACAAAAATATAAACAATACTAGAAAATAATAGATTACATAGAAAATAACGTAAGACACCAAGATTTAATGTGGTTCACACAATCCCTGAGCTACATCCACCAAATAGCAAGTCTGATATTATTACAATCCAGTGATTACAACCTAATTACAGTCTATAATGCAACTCAATACTGCCACAAGAACCAATTTTCACATCACAACAATGAAAAAATCCCTAACCCTAAGCCCTTTTATACAATTATTTTTACCACTTTAGGGTTATAATTAATAATTACATGTTGGCCCAAAAATCTCGATAAAATAGGACCCAAAGAATTCATGAAGTATGTACAATACTTTACTGATCAATCACCACAAACTAACACTAATAGTTTAGTTTTGTGTCCATTCCTTTATTAGTCACTACCCTTTTAGTCTCCTCAATTTCCTACTCTATTCTTTCATTTACTTCAAAACTATGACCAAAGTAGCGATTTATTCTTGATCATCTTTAGCATAGTTACCAAGCAATATAATTTTGATCTTAATACCTCTACTTCCTTCAACTACTATTTTATTGTATTTATTAGGTTTTCATTTCTCATCCAAATTTTTTCAAACTTGAAAGGATATTGTTTTGAAAGTGAATCCTCAAAGATATTTAGTTGAACTACAAAGTGGTTTGAACTAGAATGAGGGAGGATATGGGCCGAGACAATATATTGAAATCAATTGTTATTGTGATTCTTCGGTGATTATCCACTATTTTTCTCTAGGATTCATTACAACAATGAATTCACCACCGATAATACACATTTGAATTCATTATAGCATTTAATTCATTATAGAATTATGTTTAAAACTCACAATATTTTTGTTAAAAAATTAAATCATTTCCAACACATGCTTACACCAACCTACCATACTATGATCAATATTGATACTAAAAACTATCTCATAGACTATTCAAGAAGAGAAAATAATTATCTAGTATATATTGTGCAAATCTAATACATATGTGACATGTACAATGATTAGTGGCAAAGGGGGTGAGATTCAATAGCTTCTAAGATTCATCATTTCTATATGAAATGTATTCTTTGATTTATTGGTTCTTTCTAATATTTGGTGAAGAGAAGGAATACATATGGATTATAACGGTCTATTAGATCATTTGATGATAACTTAGCTGGGTTATTGATATAGGTCTATCAATGGAAGAACCTAATGGAGATAAAACTATGATTCTTTCATAGAATAACTATCTATTGAACCTAAATATGGGCAAAGATCATCTATTGTTGCTCTGAAATACCAGTCATTTGAGTACTATAGTGAGTTGGCTAATGATGCTACCTAATAATAACAACTATTGTAGTGATCTCTACGAGTAGTGTGGCAAATTTTTGTTGGATGTTTAGCACATCACTAAGAAAAGAGGGGAGAAAATTCTATTAGAGAAAAATGTTAATTTAATTTCATTAATTAAATTACCTTTTCTCCCTTCTTAAGATTTCACTTTATGCACTTATGTATTATCATTTAATAATTATTTAGTAATTATTAAATAGCATTTACCTTTTAGGTTACCCTTTCTACATTTAGATCTCCTTCTATAAGGATAGATTGTTTGTAATTATCTTACATCTTTTCTTTTTTTGAGAATACATTTGCATATTTTTTAGAGAAAACCCTTGCCTCTGCTTGTCTTGCATATCCATCTAACTTCTTCTCATAGCAATGTGACTCATCATGATTAGGTTTATTACATTAAGCACATTTTGATGGGGAACAACACTGTTATGACTATATGTGGGAAAGGTTCTATTGACATTGATGATGGTAAATTTCATGATGCACTTTGTGTTCCATATTTATCCTCTAACATTCTCTCTATTTATTACACATAGTGGGACAGGGAAGATAGTTGAGTTTCTACAAGATTTAGTGCACATCAGAGATAGTGAGACAGACTTGATATTATTGCTATAGGGACTACTGATCATGCTTCCCACCTGTATTCATTCTCATATTTTGGTCCACCATCTCCACTATCAGAGACTCAGTCTCTTTTTTCATGGGAATCTACTGAGGTGAAGTTAAGTTTCTTCAACTTATGTATAATTCCTAAGACTAGTATTGTGACTTCTACACCTCCACCTCATGTTCAAATTTTATCACTTGCACAGGAATACTCTTTAGCATTTCCTACTATTTCAGCTCCAGTCATTGAGCCACCTACTACTATTGTTGAGGATATGTCATAGGACTTGCATGTCCTCTTAGATGATAGATTCAACACACTTGTTAGTCCACCTCCATTGGAGATTCCATTTTAGGATTCTCATGCTTTCTCCTTTGAGCATTAGCTAAGACATCCAGTTGCACCTTACATACATGGGTTTTATCATCCTTGTCCACTACCTTTATCTCCTTTATATTGGATCCATATTGGTATATTAATTGACATAAGAGTTCTACCATTTTGGGGGGGCTATGGAGTCTTGAGCATCTTTCATGGAGGCTTTCATTGTACTTATGGTCTTGAGATATTTCATTTGTGCCTTCTTTTCTATCTCTTTTTAGAGTAGAGGTTTTCCCATTGGGTTTTCTCTATTTCTTCATTTCCTGGAGATTTGATTGTGATTGGGTAGTTCATCGGGACTTGATGCTAGGACCCAAGTTTTCTTTCCTCATTGCATTGTAGTTTCCTTGCTCTTTCTGCATCATTTGTAGTTGCATTGTTTCTCATCTTAAGGGGGGGTGTTAAAGAAAAAGGTTAATTTAATTTCAATAATTATATTACCTTTTCTCCCTTCTTAATATTTCACTTTATGCACTTATGTATTCTCATTTAATAATTATTAAATAGCATTTACGTTTTAGGTTATCCTTTTCAGGTTTTGATCTCCTTCTATAAGGATAGATTTTTTGTAATTATCTTACATCTTTTCTTTTTCTGAGAATACATTTGCATATTTTTCAGAGAAAACCCTTGTCTCCCCTCATCTTTTTCTTCTCTGTGATAGGTTTTTAAATGCAGGTATTTGAGGGCTTTGTGGATTTTTTTACCTATTGCTGAAATCCATCAATTTCCTACAAAGGTATTTATTTATAATGCTCTACAATCACCTCAAAAAGTTAGTGCATAGAATTTAAAACCAAATTCTTTTATTTAAATAAGATTAGATAAATTATCAAGAGAGAGTGATATTGTTTGTGATATAAATCAAAGTGTATTTACTTGGTTGAAACAATGTTTTGATGAATAGTGCAGTAACTCTTCTTACATGTTCAAACAAATGTTTGAATGTGTGTTGGAATGTAGAGCTGACCTTGTTCAGCATGCATTTCTTTCTTGTATAATGCTCATATTCATATTTAATGTGGTTTTTTTGGTATCCATATTATCCATTACTTGATAATACTCTATTATATTGACATTGATGTCTACAATATTGAATAGTTTTGTAGATCTCTAGAAACCATAAGGGGAACTTGGTGGAAAATGATGTGTTGTTGTTGGGAAAAGTGGTCTCATGGCTCTGTATGATAGTCTTTTTAGTTAGGTTTACAATAGCCTTAATCATATTTATAATTTCCATATTTATAATGCTCAATATACTTTCTTAGGAGATAAATAGGAAAGAGAATTTATTTCAAATATTGAAAAAATTAAAGAATTTCTTGCTATCATGTAGTTGGATGTTGCATCATTTTAACTTCTTGTAACTGATAATGAATTCAAGGATTCAGAATTTAAAAAACAATTGAGTGAAATTGTAGGTTCTTTGCTAGAGCTGTGTGTAGTTCCAATTTTCAATGAAAATGATGTAGTGAGCACAAGAAAAGCACCATACAAGGTATTTATTCCTACAATGAATTTAAACCACATGCTTTGTTTAAGTATGCCAAAATATAGTGTATGTGCTTATATTTCTACACTGATCAGCATTAATTTAGACTAAGTTGTTTCCACAAGTGGTTGAATTACATGCTTATTGTATTACTAATTTAATAGAAAATCACTATTTTTGATACTTTGTGCATATGAACTCTGGCTTTTCAAATGATTCTTTCCTCATTTGTGGTGTTTTCTTATATGACATTATTATAGAAAATCCAGTCTTTACATGAGAGGAATCTCTTATTAACTTGAATTTGAATCTTTACATCATGTCACTTCATCTTATAGAATACAATATGATAGTGAAACTCATGAGAATTGAAAAGTCATAAAAAATTAGAGAGAAAGATAATAAAATTATGCAAGTTGTAGGGCTTCACATATACCCAACATTTCCGACCTTCTCTTATCATCTCTGTCTATTCATTTACATCTCTTGATTTATTTGTAACATATATAAAGGAGCATGAGATCAATCCAAACTTGCTTATTTATTCCAAGCTACAAAATCATAAAGAATTCAAGAAAATGGTAGAGCAAGGAGTAGCCATTGAGATAATTAATAATGAGGCTGTGAGATGCTTGAATGGAAGAGATGCTCTTACACATTGTTTCTCTACCTTAAATGATAGATCTTCTCAATTGAAAAGTGAAATTATTTGACATAAAAGTTCATATGAAGTAAACAAATTTATATGCCACCTTAAAACTTGCTAAAGAATCCAATATTCATTAGATGAGGAGTTTCTCACTTTTAAGTCCAAAATCTACAAGTGTTGTATATGTGATAGTCATGTCCCTAGATGCTCTATTTTATATTGTAATCCACTTACAAATGTAGAGCTTGATCTTTTTATGGATCTACAATAGTTGATTTGGGATAGCTGGATAAACACACTAAAATAAAGAGAGGAGAGGCACTTCATGATGAGGAAGGTAGTATAAGTGCTAGAATCTCTACCTACCATAGATATACTTACTGATATTCATCCCTACCAAACTCTTAAATGCAATATTTTTTTAAGTCATGTTTATGACTTTCCATTATAGTCATGCCATTACCTTGTAATAGAGCCCACATGTTTCATAGGAGTTGCACGAAACAATGGTTCAAAATGATTTTTGGCATAAATGATGAAGCATGTGAGTTGAGAGGCAAAATTTTTAGAGAAAAATTTTCCTACGAAAGACACCCAAATGATAATAAACATGGCAACTTTTCTTTTCAAGTTAATGTGTTTGTGGGTGTTGTGGAGTCATTAAAGGATAATTTTTTCTCACTAGAAGAAACCATTGATAAGTATCTATGCAGAAGTCTTAGCCCTGAATGAAAAGGATATCGTGATCTAATTTTTAATCATGTTTTCATTGAGAATGCTAGTCAGAAGAACTAACAAAATAAATAGAAGGAATGATTGATAGAGAGGTAAATCAAGTGGTGAAAGGTCTCCCAGTAGTAAAAATTGTAGAGAATCATATCAATGAATATGTTGTATGTGTCATTAGTTTATCTGGTGCTAAAGTTGCACAAAACCTATGCCATTTGTATTTTAATAAAGGTCACATATTTCACAAAATTTTCATTGAACAATGACTAGAGAATGAGAAACTAGAATGTGTTGACTTGCAGAATGTGTTTAGTTGCAACTCAGTTAGCATTCTCTCATTGTTTAAGATTGAAGCCTTGGTTTTTACCCTTTACTATATATGTATCAACACTCCTTTTGGTAAGATTTTTTGAAATATTTGTTTCTTACTAGTTATTTATGGATTGTGTAGTGTATGTTGATGCTCTCCATTGCTGTAAGGCCAACTACAATATAAAGTTTGAGATTATTCAACTTCTTACCACATATTTGTAGGTAAATAATAAAATTTAAGACATACTAAAATGGAATTTCTTATGCACATTCCTATATCAAGTGGTAAGATATCAATCTTTATATTGCTAGATTTGCAAGCTTGATAAATAAGAGATTTTTTCTTGCAACTAGGGTAGGTAAATAATATGAGATATACTAAAATTGAAATTCCAAAGAGAAAACTATATCTTATATATTTTTATACACAAATTTTTTATGTGTATTTTTTATACACATATTGGTAATGTGTGAAGATTGACCTTCCTAAATACTTTTGGAACTATGTCAAACTAGGATTTCAATAGAATGAAAATGGCAATCTGTGTATATTATAAATTGGTAATGTGGAATGGAAATGCCAAAGAGAAATATATCTTATATTTTTAATACAAAAATTGGTAAAACATGAGGATTGACCTCATGTAGAAGCCAAGATCCAAGATCCAAGATTCTAGAATGAAGATGATAGTCTCTTAGTATCTTAAATTGGTCTCTCTTACATTTGTTTAATTAGCCTCTGAGTATCTTTCATAATTTGTTAAATTGATCTCTTTGTATTTTTCACAATTTTTTAAATCGGTCCCTTTCATAATTTGGGATGATACTCAGTGTTCACAATGTTGAATCAAATTAAACTTGGTGCTGATGATTCTAGAAATTGGGGATTTAGCTACACTGTTATCCATCTTTTTCATTTTGTTGAATGAAAGAATCTCTTGTTGATGCATTTAGTTTGATGTTTAAAAACTATTTATATAGCTACACTTACATTAGTCAATATTGAATCAAATGAAATTGGTGCTGATGCACTGATACATTTGGTTTGATTGTGAAATATTGAGTATTTATTGATATATGATTGAAAAGATCATTTGAGTAGAAAGATTGTTGAAGAAATGTTTCAATCATTGTTTTGTCACGGATGTCAAACCTGCTACATGTTGGTAAGAAAATTGCTTATATGTTTCAAGCACTATCACTTAGTTGATTAATGAGGAGGATTTGATCAACAAGATGTAACAAAAGTACCTAGTGGAAAGGTTGAGTTATGATTATGTATTGAAGTGCAAAAATCAGTTAAGATAATGATAACATAATGTATTGATAATCTACTCGAGGTTACAAAATGATTGGCTACACTTAGAAAGTTTAGAAGAATAAGGTTGAGCAAAGTTCATTTGCTAAGCTTGACCAAGTTGATAGAAGGTGCCGAGAGAAGTTAGTGCAAGTAGAGAAAAAAGTTAGTTGGAGCCAAGTGAAAGCAAATTCTAGTGGATGTCGAGCAAGTTAGTAGATTCTGAGTGATTTTTAGTTAATGCCAAATGATTTTATAGTAGATGTTGAGTAACATAGTATGTGCCAAGCATTAGTAAATTGATAATGTTGAGCTACTGCATTATGAAAAAGATCAAAGATTCACCAATTAAAAGTTGACAAGTTTGTTTTCTTTGAACTTGTGAATGAGGAGGAAGATAAGATTGATGAGTTGGAGGCATAGAATCTTATGTAAACCATTTTGGAGGCAAATTCAAATGGATTGTAGGAGAAGTTTCTAGAGAAGACAAGGTATGGGTTAGATACACTGTATCCTACCTAATCCATCAAAAAACCTAATTTTGGTAATGGATAATGAGTAGGAAAAGTGTTCTAATTTTCTATATGTAGGGATGTTTGGTCATGAAGCAAAGAGGTTAGAGAGTTTTGATTCAAAATTTTGATAAGGAGAACGAAAGGGGTTTGCTTCATCAAGTGACCCAAGGGAAGAAGTCTACAGTGGCAAACTATGCAAGAAGGCTTAAAGAGGATGAATGCTTGAAGGGAGAACAAGCTGTCAAAGCTGCAAAGAGTGGAAACCAAGCAAAGGTGAGGACTAAGTAGTGATCTATATTCTACAAGTAAGGTTGTAAGTTGTATCAGATCAAAGCTCTACTATTACTTTCTAACAATTGTATTAGCATAGGGTAAATCTTTTGGAGTAAGGTTGACTTAACAATCATTGGAAAATCCTTTAATAGGGTGGGGAATGGCCTAAATTCCTCTAACAAGGCTCACTTTTAATAGGGTGATTGAAATCCCTTAATCAAGTCACATTTAACAGTGTGTGTTGTAACCTTTAATAGGGTTGGCCTTTAATAGGGCATCACTTTAGAAAAGTGAAAAAGGAGTAGCATGTTATTGGTGGTTTTTCCCAAATTGGGTGTCCATGTTAAATCATTGCGTTAAATGTGTTGATGGATATGTTGTGTTTTATGTTTTACATTTTTGCATGTTAATTTTATAGTAACATATCAATTTTCGTCAACACACAATGAATGCATGCATGGTTGAGAAAGTTTTATGGGTTCGCTGAATTGTGAAAGTTTTTATTTGTACATCTAGACCTTGAATAACTGATTCAACCCCCACCACCCACCCCCCCCAGTAATTCTAAAATATTTTCCAACAATTGGTATTAGAGCTCAATTGCTTAAGAGGATTAGTTTCAAGGTACTAAAAGCACAAAGATCAAGATGTCAAAAAGAGAGATACCCAAGCTAAATAGAGATAACTTTTTTGCATGGAAAATTTTGATGAAGCTTCACCTTGGAGGACTTGGAGATTATGCACAATCTTGCATTTCAATAGAACATGTTGATCCAACAAGAGCCATAACTACTAAAGATTTGAAGAAAAAGAAAGAACACAATCAGGCAATGTTGGAGATAGCTTTTGTTGTAAGCTATGTTGAATTTGATGATATCAAAGGCCTTAAGAATGCAAAGCAGATGTAGGATGCCCTAGACACCATCTATGGAGGAGACAAAAATGTTCAAAGAGCCAAATTAGAGAGCTTTAGAGGTAAGTTTGATGACATGAGAATGGAAGAAGGTGAAAACATTGCTCAATATGTTTCTAGAATAAAAGAAGTTGTTAGTGAAATAAAAGGTGCTACCGATAAAATAGATGATGATACTGTGCTAAGTAAAGTCTTGAGAAATTTTTTCCTATGTATGCCATTATAGTTCCTGCAATCCAAGAGTTAAGATGTATACTAGGAAATGATCTAACTCTTGAAGGTCTGGTAGGAAGACTCACTACTTTTGAGTTATCTAATTTTGACAACAACATACCAGAAAGTAGTGAATCAGCTTTCAAAGCTAAATTTTTGCTAAAGGATTCTGAGGAGGTAAAGCTAAAGAAGAAGAAAAGAAAGATAAAGTATGCATCCAGTGATAGTAGTACAGATGAGGAAGACATTGAACAATTGGAAGCATTGTCAACAAGAATATTTCACAGAGGAAAAGGTAAATTCAAAGGTAGGTTGCCTATCATTTGTTTTAATTGTAATGAAGTTGGTCATACTGCAGCAAGATGTACCCAAAAGAAGAACTTTAGAGAAGGGAACACACACAAAAATAGAAGAGAAGATGATGGAAGAGACTATAGAAACAAAGGCAAGAAGTCATGCTAAATTACTAATGAACATGACTCTGATGAAAATGATGATGAAGTGGGATATGTTGCAATGAAGGATGAATCAGATGAGGATGAGGCAACTGCACTTATGACTTGTGTGAACAAGAATGACAAGTGGATCATTGAAAATGGATGCTCACATCACATGACTAGAGACAAAAGTAAGTTCATTACCTTAACCCATTATAATGGAAATAGTGTAAGATTTGGTAATGATGCGCCATGTTTAATAAAAGAAAAAGGGTCTATCAAACTCACAGATAAGATTTCATGTTATAATGCTTATTATGTTGAAGGATTGAATTATAACTTGTTAAGTGTGTCACAATGGAATAATTTGGGATGCAAAGTTGAGTTTGAAAACAAATCAGCCAAGATATCTGATACAAATGGAAATTTGATTTTTAAAGGTGGTCAAACTAGGAGTAATCTGATACACATGGAAACTTGATTATATCATGTTAACTTTGATAATTTGATTAGTATCAGTAACATGAAAAGAGTTAGAGGTTTGCCTAAGTTGAAGAAACTAGAAAATATAATGTGTAAACAATGTCAGCTAGTTAAGATGACAAAGTCAAGCTTCAAAAGTAAATATTACACCTCTAAGAAAATACTTGAAATTATTCATATTGACTTGTGTGGACCTATTGAAGTGTAAAGCTACAAAGGAGATAAGTATATAATGTTGTTTGTTGATGATTACTCTAGAATGATGACAGTCGTGTTTCTAAAATAGAAATTAGATGCTTTCCAAATGTTGAAATGGTACTTGGCAAGAGTTGAAAAAGAAATAGGTAAGAGCTTGAAATGCTTGAGATCAGACAAAGGAGGTCAATTCACTTCACATGACTTTTAGATGTTCTGTAATGAGAGAGGAATCAAGAGACAGACATCTACACCTAGGACCCCTCCACAAAATGGAATTCCTCAAAGAAGAAATGGGTCTATAATGAACTATGCTAGAACACTCATGATGGAGAAAAATATTGCTTT
This sequence comes from Cupressus sempervirens, assembly GCA_028749045.1. Lineage (NCBI taxonomy): Eukaryota > Viridiplantae > Streptophyta > Pinopsida > Cupressales > Cupressaceae > Cupressus > Cupressus sempervirens. The sequence goes on from CM053783.1 coordinate 846,420,923, forward strand.
AAAATACTAGAGAGAAGTTGTAAGTATTGTTGTATACACCTTGAACTGTGTGCAAGTAAAGGAAGGTACTCATTCAACACCTTTTGAACTATGGTATGATCATCCACCTAATGTGAAATATTTTAAGGTATTTGGAAGCAAATGCTATAATCTTAGAGATGTTAGGAATGGAAAATTTGATGCAAAGAGCGAAGAAGGCATATTCCTTGGTTATTTCGCAAGAAGTAAAGCTTACAAGTGTTTAAATACTAAAACTAACAAAATTGTGGAAAGTGCAAATGTGAATTTTGATGAGTTTGTAGAAGCACATGAGGCTGAATCTAAAAAACAACTAGAAGATTACAAGTCATTTGTATACTATTATGAAGGAATGCCTACTAAAGAAGATGCTACAAATCATGCAACAAACCAATAGCAAGTCTCATCAACTACTAAGTCACATCCTATGAATGTCGAGTTGTATTCAAATGCCAAGTTGCAGAATGAGGAAAATGCAAAATTTGACTCTGGGATTAGCACACATGAAAGAGATGCTAAAACACCCGATAGAGATGCACATAGTGATACTGAAGTTGAGAGATAGAATGCAGCCACAAGAACTTAGCGTAGACTATCCAAATGTGTCAAAAGACACCATCTTGCAAATCAAATCATTGGATACAAAGATGCAAGGCCAATGACAAGAAATAGGTTGAGAAGTGAATCATTTTTGTTAAGCATGAAGGAACCTAAGACAGTGAGAGATGTATTAGAAGATGATGACTATTAAGGGGCTATGGAAGAAGAAATTTAGCAAATAGAAAAGAATAAGACTTGGAGTCTAGTTCCTAGACCAGAAGACAAAAATGTGATTGGCACAATATGGGGATTCAGAAACAAGCTAGATGAGAATGGTGAAGTGACAAGAAACAAAGCAAGACTAGTTTGCAAAGTGTATGCACAAGAAGAAGGAATTGTTTATGGTGAAACATTTGCCCCTGTTGCAAGAATGGAAAAGTGAGAATTTTGCTTGCTTATGCTAAATATAAAGGTTTCAAATTTTATCATATGTATGTTAAGTCTACATTTCTGAATGGAATATTAGAAGAAGAAGTCTAAATAGAATAGCCAAAAGGTTTCATTGATAAGAAAAACAAGAACATGGTATGTAGACTACACAAAGCCCTATTCAGATAGAAACAAGCACCAAGAGCATGGTATGAGAGACTTTGTACTTATCTTGTTCAGATTGGATTTGAAAGGATAGATGATAACATCAATTTGTACATTAAGAAAAACAAAGATAAAGGTATACTGTTATCTGAAATATTTGTTGATGACATAATATTTGGAGGATAAGATGATTTGTGTAAATATTTTGGAAATCAGATGAAGCAAGAGTTTGAAATGTCAATGTTTGCGGAGATCAAATTATTTGTGGGATTACAAGTCTATTAAATGAAATATGGTATATACATCACTCAGTCAAAATATGTCAAGGAGATATTGAAGACATTTGGAATTGAGGATTCAAAACCAATAAGTACACCTATGGTAACAACACTGAGGCTATCAAAGAATGATGATTCAATTGAGGTCAATCAAACATTATACAAATCCATGATTAGAAAATTGAAATATGTAGTACACAGTAGACCTGATATTGCATTAGCTATGGGGATAGTTGCTAGATTCTCTGCTAACCCTAGAGACAATCATTTGATAGCCATGAAAAGATTAATGAGATACTTGAAAGGAATAGAAGAGTATGGTTTGTACTATAAGAAGAATGAAAATTTTGAACTAAAAGCCTACACTGGTGTTGATTGGGCTAGAAATAGTGATGATAAAAAGAGCACCAGTGGAGGAGCATTCTTCTTAGGCAAAAGACTTGTTACATGGACAAGCAAGAAGCAGAGTTGTACTTCCCAGTCTACTACTGAAGCAGAGTATGTTGCTGTTGCTATTAATTGTACAAACATTGTATGGATCAAACAATTACTTAAGGGAATAAAGGAAGAAACTACTAAACCAGTGACACTTTATTGTGATAATACAAGTGCAATAAATATATCAAAGAATCATGTAATGCATACAAAGAAAAAGCACATTTCAATAAAGTATCATTATGTAAGGGAATTGGTTCAAGACAAAGATGTGAAGATGGAATATATCAACACAAAGGAGCAAATTGCTGATATCTTCACCAAAGCATTACCTAAGGATGCTTATGAGTATCTGAGAGGTAAACTAGGGGTGATACCCCTATCAAAGGCTATGTAAAAGACAAGGGGAGTACCCTGCATCAAACAAGCTAACATTCATCTCATACCTATTGATGCAGTGGATCTTACTTTAGGAAATTTCCTAAAGTAATCATAGAACTAGAATTTCAAATCAGTCACAAGCAAGGTGATAGAGGGAGAAAATTGAAGAAACTGCAAAAGCCTATGTCAAGTGTTGAGTATATGTCTTTGGTATTGTTGTAAAAGAGGGAGATATTCATTAAACTAATCAAGTGTAAGAAAGTACATCATTAGATGGTCAGTTTGGTGAGAAAGAATTAGGGAGAAAGAAGAAAGCACTCAAAGGAAGGATCAGAACAAAAAGAGAGAGATATTATGATATTCTGTTGATCCATGAAAGAAGAGAAACCGATAAAGAAGGAACTAAGAGGGAGTTGCTAATAGAGGGAGAAGTTTTATTTACAAACTTTCTTTTTGGTATTACCTTACTATTTTGGCCTAGTTAGTTTGATGGAACAAGATGTTTATTATTTGTTTGACTGGTTCATCAGTTTGGTTTGCCATCAATGCCAAAGAGGGAGATTGTTGATATATGATTGAAAAGATCATTTGAGTAGAAAGATTGTTGAAGAAGTGTTTCAATAATTGTTTTGTCACTAATGTCAAACTTGCTACATGCTGGTAAGACAATTGCTTATATGTTTCAAACACTATCACTTAGTTGATTGATCAGGAGGATTTGATCAACAACATGTAACAAAAGTAACTAGATGAAAGTTTGAGTTATGATTATGTATTGAAGTGCAAAATCAATTAAGACAGTGATAACATAATGTATTGATGATCTACTTTAGGTTACAAAATGATTGGCTAAACTTAGAAAGATAAAAATAATAAGGTTGAACAAAGTTCATTTTCTAAGTTTGACCAAGTTGATAGAAGGTGCCAAACAAAGTTAGTGCAAGCCAAGAAAAAAGTCAATTGTAGTCGAGTGAAAGAAAATTCTAGTGTATGCCAAGTAAGTTAGTAGATGTCGAGAAAATTAGTAGATGTTGAGTGATTTTTAGTTGATGTTGAGCACTAGTAAAATCTAGTTGATGCCAAGTGATTTTACAGTAGATGTCGAGTAACACAGTATGTGTCAAGCATCAGTAAATTGATAATGTCAAGCTGCTACATTATGAAAAAGATCAAAGATTCACTAATTAAAAGCCAACAAGTTTGTTTTCTTGGAACTTGTGAATTGGGAGGAAGATAAGATTGATGAGCTAGAGGCACATAATCTTATGTAAACCATTTTCGAGGTGAATTCAAATGGATTCTAGTAGAAGTTTCTAGAGAAGACAAGATATCGAGTAGATACATTCAATCCTACCTAATCCATTTAAAACCTAATTTTGGTAATGGATAATGAGCGAGAAAAGTGTTCTAATTTTCTATATGTAGGGATGTCTAGTCATGAAGCAAAGAGGTTAGAGAGTTTTGATGTGAAAATTTGAGAAGGAGAAGGAAAGGGGTCTGCTTCATCAAGTGACCCAAGGGAAGAAGTCTGCAGTAGTGAACTAAGCAAGAAGGCTTAAAGAGGATGAATGCTTGAAGAGTGAACAAGCTATCAGATATGTAAAGAGCGGAAGCCAAGCAGAGTTGAGGATTGAATAGCGATATGTAATCTGCAAGTAAGGTTGTAAGTTGTATCAGATCAAAGCTCTACTATTACTTTCTAACAATTGTATCAGCATAGGGAAAATCCTTTGGAGTAAGTTTGACTTAAAAGTCATTGGAAAATCCTTTAATAGGGTGGCATTCCAAGTGAATGGCCTAAAGTCCTCTAACAAGGCTCACTTTTAATAGGGCGATTGAAATCCCTTAACTGGGCCACATTTACCAACATGTGTTGTAACCTTTAACAAGGTTGGCCTTTAACAAGGCATCACTTCAGAAGAGTGAAAAAGGAGTAGCATTTTACAAGTGGTTTTTCCCAAATTGGGTTTTCATTTTAAATCATTGTGTCAAATGTGTTGATGGACATGTTGTGTTTTATGTTTTACATTTCTGCATGTTAATTTTACAGTAACATATTAGTTTTGGTCAACACACAATGAATGCATGCATGGTTGAGAAAGTTTTATGGGTTCACTAAATTGTGAAAAGTTTCAACCCCCACCCAACCCCCCCCCCCCCCCCCCCCCCCTCTCTCATTTATTCTAAAAGATTTTCCAACAATATTTACTTACATTCTAGTGTTTTGGCAATGCTAATGCATTTGGTTTGATTGTTTGATTGTAGATTGTTTGACAAGTAGCCAAAATTAAATATTGCTTTAAATTATCAAAGAGTGGTGTATAGCCACATTTCGATTGTAGATTTCTTCTTCATTAATTAGATAGTGGCAAGGTGTGGAAGGAATAATGTCAGTCAATAAAAAGTGGTATTTTGTTTTTGATTGCAGATTGCTTCATTAATTAGATAGTGGTGGGTTGTGGACTTTACTTTTATGGTTATAAGGGAGTAACAACTTAATTACTTTCACAAAGCTTTGCAATTATTATTTTGATATGTAACAATGAATATTTAACATGACATTCAAGTTGACTAATTCATATTGAAATGGTATGTTAAGTTTTTCTTGTAGCTGTGTTGATGCTATGAAGTATTTTGAATTTAAGTTGAAGTTTTGTTAATTAATATTATAAGAAGCATAGAAATACTTTTTGGATAGTTTCCCTATAATAGTGTACAATAGCTATTTTTCTTGACATTAAACATTTTGTTCTTCTAGCCTGGTTTTTATACGTAATTTGTCCAAGCTAATTATGTATGGATCAATGGAACTCTAGGTATTTTTGTTCATTGCTTGTAGTTTTTATGATGGTGACTACACATCATGCATTGCTCATAGTCTTATAGATGCTTTTTATGAAAATAATATTTCTCGTTGCAGATTTTTGAATACTTAATGGGTTCAAGTATTACTTTGGAAACACTTAGGAGGAATGGTGTTATGCAAATTTCACATGCTAATAAGGTTGACTGAACTCAAGCTAAATCAACTATATTAGTTGAATTTGTATAGTTTAATTTTTAGTTTGACATACTTGACACTTACATATATTTTCTCCACCCTGCAATTTCATTTTACATATAGAAAGAATGGAATGATTGTTAATTGTAAGTACCAAGATTTACAGAAGAATTTATGTTAGGTTAATTATGAGCTTTTAATGCACTTTTAATTATGAACAAAGTAGATTATGTATGTCAGTACTAAGAAACCTATTGATTGCAATTCAACTTTTTGATATTTATTACTTCTCTATAGAAAGCTTATTATTAAGCCATCGAATGGCCACAATAGAGTTCTTAAGTAGGAACTTGCATTTTATTTTCTATGTGTAGGAAAAGCATGGTTAAAAGATTCCTTAAGGGATAGATGATATAAAGAGAGCTTAAGACATCATAATTGTACTAATATAGTTTTAATTTGATTCTTTGAAATTCATGTTGATGATCTTTTTGGTAAATAAGCTTGATGATGTGTAGGTTGAAGGGGAAATAGATAAACTTTCCATGGAAGAAGTTGGGTATAAAAATTGCATTAGTGTACCTAATGGTGCTCCATCCAAAGTTTCATTAAATGATTTACCACCTCCACGATAAGTTTTTCCTACCATGTAATCCCCTTGATTACTAAATCTTGATAACATCATCTAATAATAGATCACCATAGGAAGTGTTTTCATAATTAGTTTTGGCTAAGATTGTTAAGATAATGACTTTTTCTTGAATAAATTTAATTACAACTAGGTGTTATATACAATTTACTTGGTACTAAATTTTACGTTTTTAACTAATCAGTGTTTATAGTTATTTATACTCATCCCTCAACACGGGCTTTAATGTTGTCCTTCCATATTATAGTCATTATCTTATTAGATCATTTGGAAGGAATTTTCAAGGAAACAAATAAGGATAAAAAATTTGGGATATGTAGGACCATGATTGGCCTGCAACCTATAAAAAATGTCATTACATTTCTTTTGATTAGGATTTGAATAGCTTTTGACATTGTTTTCTTGTTCATTGGACTGAGTTCTTCCTTTTGAAGTTGCCCTTAGACTAATTTCATGTAAACATATCCTTTTAATCTTCTACTACCATTGTTATGCATTACCTCAAAAATTTGTTAGCAACCATGGGATTATCTCTTTATTCTTCACTTATCCACTATTATTGTTGCACACATAGATACTAATTAAGTTTGTCATGCTTTATGACTTTCATTGTCGGTATGCTCTAGGTGCTTCATGGCTTCTTTTGATTAGGTTTAGTATTAATAGATTAAGATGCAAATGCTTATGATATTAAATATTTTATTCAATAGGTCATTTCACAATTTTTTCTCCATTGCTAATGCTTAAGATGTGCTAAGAAGATCTATTGATACTTAAATAGCTTTTGGAATTCTTCTTGTTCATTGGAATAGGTAATATTTTTTCTGAGTTCCCTTCCTACTTAAGATGTGCTAAGAAGCTCCATTGATATAGAAAATCAAGATAAAATTAAAATACCAACCCTATTCGCATAACTGTAATGAGGAATGATCAATTTATTTCTATCTCGGGACTTCTACACTTATTGGGATCTAAACCTAGAGCATGTGGCATTTTGTAGAGAATGGGAAGAGACATATACCAACTTCTCTTGTAAGAAAACAATGAAGCACTTCTAGAAGGATTAACAATCCCCGAATTGTTCCCCAACCTTATTACTAATATGAAGGAGAACCCATATGATGCCAAGACATTCACTTTGAAGATGAAAGAAATGGTATCTTTTAAATTATTCTATGTTATTTGTGGATGATTTCACATCCGCTTTATTTTCTAGGTTTTTGTTCTTTGATACATTCTAATATTAACATTAATGACTGGGATATATTTTATCTTCCCTCTATTTTAAAATTATGCTTGAGAAATTGATGGTTAATTTTGTTTAATTTGTTGGGCCTCAATACTAAGCATGGATTGCCAATTTTCTTCTTTTCATATGTGATTGCAAACTTGAAAAAGTTGATTATTTGTCCTCTTTGAATCTATGTTCTCCCCTTTTGGTATTTGTGACCTCCATCTTTTTGAAGGACTCATCTCCAGCATGTATTGTTGTTACTTCTTTGTTACAAAAGCATGAAAGCTTTGTATTATCTTACCTATGTATCATATTCACTGATATGAAATGCTTCTCTTTTCAAAACCCTACCAGTTCCTTGGGAGTCACAAGCTTAACATGTTTTCTCCCTTTATATTTTACCAAGTAACTTTGGAGAGTTTTACTAGACTTTTGAGGTTTTACTAAACATGAATTTTCCCATAAATTTATCGGGTTTTTTTTTTTCTACAACCTATAAGTTCAACCTTTATATTTAAAATAAAAATTTGGAGTTCTCCTACAACTTCATTCAAAAGGGGAGTTATTAGTGAGCCCCGTTATCCAAAAGTACCATTACTCATATTCCAGCTTTAGAATCCTCATTCATGTGATATAGGCCGAATACAACATCGTATGCTACGATACACAGTGACAATTAAAACTCCATGGATGTTGTAGTTGTTGATCTATACACAATCATATTATTTTTTATATATCTATGACATCCTTGTATTATCTCTCAAATCTGTTGCATGATCACATTATTATGTCATCAAAAATTCCCTTTATTTCATATTATTATATGTTTCCTCTTGTTACTATTTGAAACTCTCTATTTTCCTATTGTCATAATGCTTGATCATGTTGAATCCTTTTCACTTAGAACTCTACATATTTTTCAATAGAAAATTGCATTATTTAGTTCTTATAGTAGATGTCTACACTATGATTTTAACACAAGTAGGACCCTTCAATTTAGAAATAAAAAGTATTCATTTCTTCATGTTGAATTTTCTCAAGTTTGCTACTTATATCTATTCTTGCAGATGGAATTAATTTGCTTAGATATTTGTGAAAATTTTCTCATCATTTTAATAACTACAGCACATGTGAAGTTTTTGAAAGAAAAATTGGTAAGCCTTGTCCATTTATATAATAGATTTCTCCTTTCACACATTGATTATTCACATTATTCATGAAATGCTTGACTGCTACATTATTTAGTCATTTCTTTTCAAAAGTACAACTTGCTTGCTCTCTTGCTATCATGTCAAGTCAAACAAACTTTTCCTGATACTAAATTCTCATGCTATGAGAATACCCTACATGTATGAATTATGAAATGTGCTATACCTCTCCATTGAAAACACTCTATCTTTCTCTATAGTAGCTACCCCATATTTTGAGAAACATCCTTTGTAGTAGTCCCACTGTTGATAATTGCTTTTGCACTACTCCACCAAACCCAAGATTCCACAACATATTACATACCTTAATCTCATGTCTTTCCTGATGCTAGATCCACATCAACATCTGCCATGTTTTCAATGCAATGAAAATTCTTTCTTGTTTGAAAAGGAATTGTGTAATATGCTTTGTTTCTTTTAGCAAGCTCATAATGGATGTTATTTTCTCTGTTTGGCTTAGTAGTTGTCTTAATAACAAAATTATGCATGTTTAAGATGGTAGATGCTCATGTGAATTTAGCATCAAATAGGAATTTTCTTCTTCCAACCCTAATTCTATGTTCATCTTGGGTTTTATTTTATTCTACCAAATTGAATTTCACCTCTATTGTATTTTTTTTAAAATCAAATTGGTTGAAATTTGAACCAATCTTGGTCAATATTTCCAAGAAGTATTGGTCAAAATTTTGACCAATTTTATGATCGTGAGTATAGCATCCAAGTTGGTGATAGACCAGAATTGGGTGAACTTTTGACAACATCTTGGTGTCCATTTTGACTAATATTGGTCAAAATATTGGTCAAAACTTTGATCAATTCTTTGGTCATGAGCATGGCTTGCTAGTCATTGAAAGACCAAAATTAGTGAAACTTTCAAACATAGCTTGGTGTCCATTTCAACTAATATTGGTGGAAAATTTGACCAATTCTTTGGTCGTAAGTATTGCTTCCTAGTTGTTGATAGACCAGAATTGGTCAAACTTTTGGCCACACTTTGGTGGCCATTTCGACGAAGTTTGGTCAAAATTTCAACCAATGGCCACCAATAATGATCATACCGAATGTAGCCTACTTTGACCAAGTATTTATTCAAAATTCTAACCATTTAGAGGGTTCGTCAAAATTTTGATGAAAAAATTTGCGACGCACCACTTGGTCACAAATTCGACTAAGTCGGGTCAAAATTTGGACCATTTTTTGTTGAAAAATAGATTAAGATTTAATAGTGATATTGATTCATAGGGAGTAAAGCATGTTGAGATGAATTATTCGGTGATCAATAAATTATTTTAGACAATAGGATTGTGATTAATGAAATTCCTCATGACTATGTGATTTTAATGGCCATACCCCCTATGTATGTCATGAGAAAGTGATGACTTCTAAATGTTCTCATTTGTATTTGTAGAAGTTATTGTAAGGTGATGATCTTACAATAACTTGTATTATGAGATCAAATAAATTGAGTGTATGGCAAATGTCTTGCATCTCAACATTCTAGGAGGTCATTACTCAAAGATTCTTTGGTGAATATCATTGATATTTTGATAAGCCAATACTCTTTATATTAGATGTGATACCAAACCTTATTTTGCATACTTGGTGAATATCATTGATATTCTTGGAGGCCATACTCTTGATATCAAATGTGATATCAAACCTTATTTTGTGTACTTGGTGAATATCATGGATATTTTGGGAGGCCAACACTCTTGATATCAGATGTGATATCAAACCTTATTTTGAGTACTTGGTGAATATCATTGATATTATGGGAGACCAATACTCTTGATATAAAATGTGATATCAATATGGTGGAAATCTTTTGATCAAAGATATCCTTAAAATCTAGAATTCCTAATATTACCAATGGTGTAAGATATGTCTTATGTTTATTTTCCCTAGCTAAGAGCGAGTGTTGATGTTTGATAGCTTTTGTCGGATAAACTTTTATATAATTATATGAGATAAATTAATATAATAATGGTATATATATGATTAAATTTATTATTATATTAATTATATGATTAACAAATAGACATGCCCCATGAGGCGACATGTCTATTCATGGCTTTTCTCAATATATATAAGTGATTGTTGCATTTGAAAAACATATACTAAACATAATGGTAGTGCTTAGTACATGTGCAACGGTCTAAGAAAACTAGCAAATTTAAAGATGAAGTAAATTATAGTCTTTTAGTATTCTACATGTAGATTCTAAATATAGATTATTTATTTTTAATTTATTTAATTGAATTATCTTTTCTCACACAAAAAATTGGTATATTTTCAAAAACCTGATTTTTAAAGAGTGACATTGTTTTTTACTTGTATAATTTTTTTTATAAAACATATATCAATGTAATTATCTCGAATTTAGTTTGTTAACATTCATACCAAACCTATAGAGGTGGTCTAGTATCTATATCCTTAGTATTTCATATTTTATTGGTATTTAAAGTTGACCTAACTCCAAATTGGACATACATGGCTTTTGATGCATGCAACTTATTATATATTTATGCGATTTAAGCTCTCTTTTTTTATTGAAAGATGACTCAAATATAGAGATTGTAGTTATTTTTCAAAAAAAAATAATTCTTACATACTATTTTTCCATGAGCACCCAATATATAGGTTTATTTTTTATAACGAACCTATATTCAATTCAAGTCCAAAAAATGTATACCTAAAAAATTCAAAATATATCAAATCCATAGTCATTAGAAGTCTCATTCTGGGTACTTATGTCATGCAAAATGGCAAGTCTTCAGAATTCCATTTGAACATAGTAATTGAGCCTAGAAGCGATGAAAATAATTGAAAATGTTATAGTGTTTGCAAAGGACTTCTATTTTTCTAGTTTCAATAGAAACAAACTTTCTATCAAAATTATTTCCATAGTTTTGATCAAAACAACTTTTAGCTAGTTTTGATCAAAACTATATGGCTTGATTAAGTTGGGGTTAAATGGAACCTAGATAGTTTCGATCAAAACTTCCTAGGTAGTTTCGATTGAAACACAAGTCAACCTATTTGATTTTTGTTTTAAAAAAGTTTGCTTTCCATATAAATAAATATTTGTTTATTTCAATTTATAATCAAAATAAATCATGGATAATTTATACTTTAATTGGGAGGAAAAGTATCCATCTTGTCTTTTTTCAAATTTGTGATGGAAGATAAAAATAAAGGAGCAAGTAAATTTGTATGAAAAAGAATGAAGGAACAAGAAGATGAAAATTGTCAAAAAAGTTTAGCAGGATACTATAGGAGGAGAGAAGGTACACATGCACAATCTTTTTTCCTATACATTTTTTATTTATAGTTTATGTAATCTTATTCTAGAGTAAATTATATATAGTTAGGATTAGGGTTTATTAAAGTAGGAATATGGTAAATATTAAATTAGGGTACTATTAACATAGGTATACTATATAAATATGAAATGCTACCTATCATATTTTTTGGGTAACATACAAAAAATTGGTCGACTGTGTCTGCAACTTTGCCACCCATTTTCTTTTTGAATTTTGAATGATGGAGGGCCCTAAACATCTGGATCTTCCTTTTTGCCTGGACCTGCAATTGGTTTGTGGTGAGTAGAGATGTTGACCAATTGATTGGCAGTGGGTCCATGGTTTTTGATGGGTCAGGGAATGTCAAGTTAGCTTTGGAGGTTGGATGGTCGAGTGTGGACATCCCTAAGCTGGTGGGAGGAAGTTTTGCATTTTGTCAGCAGGGAGGTGCCCAAAAGTTGGATGTGGGTTCTCTGTTAGGATGGAAGAATGCGCTCGTGGGTACCAAGATGTCCAGCCCCAACATGAAGAATCCCATGGTAACATGTGGACAAGAGGGTCCTGTGATTGCACTCCCTAATGGTATGTTGGATAATGTGACCTATGGCCTCAAACTTTGTGTTGTTGGTAGATTTGATGCTTTTCGCCCTTCTATCGAGATGGTAAGGAAATGGGTGCACCATAAGTGGAAGATCAAAGGAACTGTAAATGTTTCTGCCATGCCAAGTGGTCTTTTTTTGTTTCAGATTCACCACACAAGAAGATCTCATGGTGGTTCTTTCTAGGACTTGGTATTTTGGGAAGCACTGTCTGGGTAATCTTACCATTCAAAGAAGAGGGGAGGCAACAGAGAATGTCAGGAGAGCTTGCAAGATCTAAGTGAATTTATGAGGAAGTTGGACTTCATGGATGTGGAGTTGAGGGGTAACCCATACACCTGAACTAATAATAGGAAAGGCAAGGATCTCATTTAGGTTAGGCTGGACAGATTATTACTGTTAGGGAATTGGAATAGCATGGGTAACTCCTACTTGGAGAATCTCAACAAAACAGTGTCTGACCACTCACCCATTTTATTCCATTGGGAGGATGGCTATAAAGGGGGAAAGAAACCTTTCAAATATGAAATAATGTGGGAATCACATCCAGAATTCAAAGATAAGATTCAGGAGTGGTGGAATATAAGAATAGATGGTACTGCAATGTACAGACTTACCCAGAAACTAGATAATATTCGAAGAAATGTCAGAGCTTAGGCTTAAAGTTCATTTGGGGATCTATTTAAAGGTAAAGGAGAAGTAGAGGAAAAGCTTAAAAAACTCCCAAGCATAAGGGAATAAATCGGAGGAGAATTTTCAGAAGAGGAAAAGCTTAGAAGAAGGTGGAAAGAGATCCTCCAAAAGGAGGAAATTTTCAAGAAACAAAGATCTAGAATTCAATGGCTGGAGGAAGGGGATAGAAATACTACCTTCTTTCACAAATCTACTTCTAACCACAAAATAAGAAACACTATCTCAAAACTAAGTGAAGAAGGAGGAAGGGTATTGAAAGAGCAGGAGGAAATGGGGAAACTAGTGGTAGGTCACTTCAGTAAGGCGCTTAAGGAAGATAACTTCGCTGGGAACCAAGTGATCAGGAGAAGTCTAATTAATTCAATCCCAAGGACTATAAGAGAAGAGGAAAATGATTGGATCCTTGTTAAGATCTCGAAAGAGGAAGTGAAAAAGGCAGTGTTCTCAATGAAAGCTTTTAAGGCCCCGAGCCTCGATGGTTTCCCACCTGCTTTCTTTCAGCATTTCTGGGAGGTGATCAAATCAGAAGTAATTTGGGCAACTAGGGATTCTTTTAGAACTAGCAAACTCCTATGGAGCATAAATAAGACCTTTATTGCCCTAGTTCCTAAAAATTCCAATCCTCTGAATTTGAATGATTTTAGACCTATAAGTCTATGTAATACTATATACAAGGTCTTTGCCAAGGTTTTAGTGAACAGATTAAAGCCTTTCTTGGAAAAAATTATTGGTAGTCCTCAGAAGGGGTTTGTGCTAGGAAGGCAGATCCTTGATGCGGCTATTACAACCCATGAGGTTATACATTCAATGGAAAAGAGCAGGCAATCTAGAATGGCATTCAAGTTAGACATTTCCAAAGCTTATGATAAGGTCAAGTGGGACTTCCTTCAAGATGTACTAGAAAGAATTAGATTTAACAATAGGATTATAAACCTGATCATGTTGATGGTGAGATCAGTGCAGTACTCTATCTTACAAAATGGGTCCCCATGGGGTAACATAATGGTAGGAAAAGGCTTAAGATAGGGCAACCCGCTCTCACCTTACCTATTTATCATGGTAGCAGAAGTCTTGGGAAGGTCATTCTGTAAATTAGTTGATTCAGGTTGCATTAAAGGTGTGAAACCAGCCACTAATGTTGAAGCTCAGGTTATACAGCAATTTGTGGATGATACCTTCCTATTTGGAGAATCTTCAATCATGGAGGTTGAAGCCTAGAAAATGATTTTACATAATTATGAATAAAGCTCAGGGCAATGGGTGAACTACCATAAAAGCAAGATTTATTTCTTTAACACTGATTCTTCACTTCAAAGAAGTATTAGGAAAATCTTGGATTGCTAATCAGCTTGCCCCCAGACACTTATTTAGGCCTCCCCCTCACTACCAAGGAGGTTTCTAATGAATTTTGGAATACAATAGTGGAGGGAATTCAAAAGAAGCTTGCAAGGTGGAAAGGGAAGATATTAAGCAATGCCGAAAAACTTCAACTGATTGCTGTTGCTTTTCAGGGAATCCCTATTTATTTCTTATCCATATTTAAGATTAATCTTAATATGGCTGAGAAAATTGAGAGAATTCAAAGGAATTTATTGTGTTCAGGGACTGAAGAGAAAAATAAATTGGATCTGGTCAACTGGGAGGAGGTGTGTAAACCAAAAGCTAAGGGGGGGTTTGGGATTAGAAGAATGAAAGACCTTAATAAAGCTCTCCTCACAAAAATTGGATGGAAACTGGCAGAAGGAAACATGGGGTGGGGAAACATTATGAAAGCTAAATATTTGTCTAATACCTCCTTTCGGTGGAACCTATATAATAATGGCCTCCCAGGAGGTTCAAAGATCTAGTAGAACATTATTAGAAATAAAGGATTGCTAAGAGAAGGATTGAGGTGGATTATGGGCAATGGCTTCAATATACGATTTTGGGAAGACAGGTGGACGGATGGGAAACTGCTGGTCTTAAGTAAATATAGTGGTTTAATGGAACTCCTTAAGGAGGACATAGGGGTTAGAGTGGGAGACTACATTGATCAGGGGAGGAGATGGAAGAAGTTGTTTAAGGATGACTATCCATGGGAGATAGGTATTCTCATAGAGGAACTGGAAGAACTAATAAAGGAACAAAGGATCCCAATATTGCCGCAGGAAGATGTCATGGCTTGGGATTTAACTCTGAATGGGAACTTCACTATCAAATCTTCTTATATGCTAATGTTCAATAAGGAACTATGCCCAACTACGTGGAGTAAGGTATGGATGAGTAACCTTATACCTAAGATTAATTTCTTTTGGTGGACGGTTCAACATGGAAAAATCTTAACAATCGATAATTTTAAAAAAATGGGATTCTACATAACAAACCATTCCTACCTTTGTGAAAAAAAGGAAGAAAGTATTTACCACCTTTTCATTGAATGTAAGTTTGCGGTTGACATCTGGACTAAGGTTTTGGAAAAATTGGGGGTGGTATGGGTCATGAAAGATAACTTGGGATAGTTTGTGGATAATTGGGACTACCCATTCCATCATCCAAGACTAATCCTTTTATAGAAGTTTATCCCACCATATGTATGCTCGCACATATGGAAAGAAAGGAATAATAGGATATTTAGGAGAGGAAATAGGATGGTTGAAGTGGTTTTTGAAGTGATGAACAAACTATTGAAGGAAAATCTAAGGGTAACTAAATACAAGATGCCAAAGGAGGAACCCAGAAGACTTGAAGGCATTGTGGCTGAGAATTGGGGTTGTCAACAGGACTTCTTCCTTTTTGATAACTCCTCTAGGAGGAGGAGACAACAGACAATACAGAGACCACCCACCATCACATAATATAAACTAAATTTTGATGGAGTTGTGAAAGGAGGATAGGGAGCGGCTGGTGGTGTGCTAAGAGACAAGAATGGTGATGTACTATTGGTTTATGCAAGCCAGGTGGGGATTGGTAGCAATAATGTGGCAGAAGCTATGGCATTATTATGGGGTCTTCAACTCTCTAGGGAAAGAAACATTTTAGAGATAACTATAGAAGGGGACTCCAAACTAGTGATCGATTGGGTAAAGGGGGAGGCAAAATTGGGATGGAAGATTAGAAATATCATCCTAGATATTAAAAATATATTGGAGGAAATGAGAATGGTCCACCTGCAACATATCTACCGAGAAGGTAATCAAGTGGCAGGCACTGCGGCTGCCATGGGGTTTAACGTTAGGGCAATCACGTTCTGGGAAAATTTAGTTGATATCTAAGGATGTTGATATCCAAGGAAAAAGGCGGCAGAATTCAAAATGATGATCACTAAATTTAAAAGTAATGCCAAATTTGGCAAGATGGAGAACTTTGTCGCTAAAATTAACTTTAGCATTTTGGAAATAAGAGATAGACGTGGCCGTACAAATGACAAGTGGAGTAATTACGAGTTAAGGAAATTGTCTTTTCGCAATTATGGAAAATCGGGGCAAGCTTTGAATCGCTTCCCAAATGGAAGTACAATAGATATTATGGATTGGGATCTTATAAATCGACGAGGAGAGAAAATTAGGTTTTTTAATACCCACGAATCTCATAATAAGATGTTATGAGATTCTGGTGCACATCATACGTGGGTCTGTAATTTTGATCCCTATTCCCCCAAAGGATTAAAGCAAGAGAGTAGCCACAGAGAATTTGAAAGTGATAAAGTTCTGATGTGTATTTCTGAGGAAGAGAGGTAGGATAGTGGAGGAATTGAAATGGGAGGTGATCTGAATTGGTTGGAACCAACGAGATTAGAGAACTTGAAGAACAGGATGGCGACTTGGTATCTATTGAAAGAAGGGGGTTTTTTTCCCTATATGTTGTCCATGACTGGGCATGATGAAAATTGTGCATTATAATTTGTGAATAATTGGGATGATAGGAAGGTTACAATCAACCGCATTACTTTTCAAGTCACGGAGGAGGTAATTGCCATGGCAACAACACTCACAATGAAGGGAAAAAAATGGAAGAAAGTCACTAAAGTGTTGGATGAGACTAGCATGAGAAACTTTTTTGTGGAGAATGAGGAGCTAATTCGCTATAGAGGAGGGTTTAAAAGGGATAAGCTACCTGAGCCCTAGGATGATGTGTGTCTGGTCCTGATGAAGTGTCTCACCTTGGAAGGCAGGTTTGGAGTATGCTATTACTATCATTTTCCTTTGTTGAATCACTTTAGAAATAGGGATTTCATTTCCATTCTGTTTTTCCTTCTACATTCGCTTGAGGATATGATTGAGGATATTCAGTAAAAAAAGTGTAAAGGCTTAAACATCACCATTATTCATCAGGGGTTAATTTTTCGTCTATATCAGTTCCACTTAGCTTTGTGTCCCAATAGAGAGGTTTTTGTGAAAAACCCCCACCATAGTAGGATTTCCCACCTGAGCTCCAATGCGAGGATGAAAATCCATACTCCTAGGCCATCTCCTAGTAAGGATACTAAGAAAAAGAAAAAACTTGACATAGCCCTAGAATAAAAGGGAAACAAGAAATTTAAAGTTGATAAGGTGGTTGAGATTGTTGGAGAGGATTCTGGTGAAGATATTGGGGGAAAAGAAAGAAGAAGGTCTGGTAGGTTAGCTCAGTCCCAGGCTAGGGGTAAGCAGAAGTCAATCAGATACCCTGTTGAGGAAGTTGAAGAAGATAGCTCAGACAATAACAGTGATAGAAGGGAGGAGGAAAGTATTTCCAACTCTAAAAAGGATGATGGTAATGAGGAGGGGGGAAAAAGTTTCAATTCTAGAAACATTTGGATGGATGACACTCAAATTCAAGTGTTGGACGACAAAGAAAGGAATACTAAGACAATCCATGTTTCAACCAGCTTCTCACTTAAACCCTTTACTTTTTGTGATGAGATGAGCAAAAAGGATAATTCCCCAATTACCATTTCTTTCCTTGTTAAGGAAAATTTGAAGATTTCTTATAACCCATGGGTGCTGGAGGATAAACCACAGGGACAAAAAATGAAGGAGGTTGCTGCTAAGAAGGTTGAGGAGCATAAAGAGGAGATTGTGACGGTGGAGAAGCATTACATGAACCTGGAGGAAAGGGTCAAAGCTTTGGATGAGGGGTTTTTCACCTTCTCCAAGTTTGGACTTAAAGTTACTCATGCTACTGCAACTACCCTCCAATTGCTGGCACAGGAGAAGGAGGAATCTGGCTTGGACATGGAGGACAACAAATTACTCTTTAATTTCCTTGCCAACAATTGGGCCCAGATTCTTCTTCATGCAAGAGGAAAAGGGAAAAAAGAAATCTAAGTCTTTTTTTAATTTTGTTTAGTTATGGGGTCCAAGGATCCAAAGACTTTATATACTGTTATGGAAGCTATGGTTTTGCTGGTTATCAGTTGTATTTAAGTTTTTATAAGGCCTGGGTGCCTTATTGGACTTTGGTTAGTTTCTAGGGTTCCTTTCTAGTTCTAGCTCTCTGGTTTTTGGTTTTTATCTCTGATTGTTGGTAATCCTGTTCTTTTTGTTTGTTTTTTTTACTGGTTGGTAATGTGTTGGTTACTAGCCTTTTGACTATTAAGGGTCGACCCCCTTGTTTTTGGTCGCTTTTAATTTCAAAAACATAGGTATCACTCTTTTTGGAGTTAGGGTTTATCATCTTAAATATATATGTTTAATGTTATGTGAATTAAATGACCTATTTTCAGGAGTTATGAATTGGGTTCCATTTAATTTATGTGAGGGTATAGATAATTTGGTTAAAAGTATTAGGTTTCTAGGTTCAATTTAGTATATAATTGAAGTTAAGATTCAAAATGGTTTAATCGTCCTAAAATACTTACAAATTCAAACATGTACATATGTAGAATGTAGTCAACAAGGAAAACTTCCCGAAGTTGGAGAAGGTACATCCTAAGCTTAAAAAAGGTACACACATCTCTTGCAAGTACAATCTCTCTCTACATTTCTAGGTACACAAGCTTTATAACATTCATTTTTAATTTTAGAGACATTTCCCCTTACAAGTGGTTGATTTTATTTATTATCATGTGTGCAGTAGCTGATGATGAAAATCTTGGACAAGAGGAAATTGAAGTTGAAGCAATGGATATTGAGAAAGGATCATCACAAGGTCAAAGAATTATGATCATCAAGCTCTTTAGTTCAAATTAAAAGTTAAATTTATTTAATATTTGTACATGTTTGGATTTAGATAAAATTATATAATATATCAAGTTATGTATGTACACATTTATATGTCTCCTAAGAAGACTATATATTACAACTTTTTAAAATTTTCTTGCAACATGCAATCAAACAACAAATGAGAATGTCAATCTAGTTGAGATATTGAGAGAAAAATTAATCATAGAAACATAGTTCAACTAATTGAAAAGGATGTGGAAGAATTGAGAGATTATGCTAGTCAACCTACAAATACTAGGAAGAGGAAATTCAATAAAAAGTCGAAGGAAATAATTGCACAATTTGAGAATCTTCATACAGTGGAGAAAACTAAATTATTATCAATTTCACTTCTTAAAGATGAACTAAAAGAGCAATTGAAACTATTGGGTATAGATACAAGGATGAAAATGAGGACTTCTAAACTACAAAAATATATTGTTGAAAGTGTTAAGGAAGGATTGCATTCCATTGGAAACAAACCTAGATATGCAAATAATTATGTAGCACGAAAAGTGATACTAACATATCTTTTAAATAAGAAAATGTCCAAAAATAGACATATATCTTCACTTTCATCTCATATCGAGTATAGTCAAAAGATAATATTGCATTATTTGAAAATGAGAAACAATTTAGGTGATAGTATACTAGAAGGCAATTGGATGCTAATGTGCAGAGCTCCTCAATTTGATAGGATTGGGGAAACAGTTAAGAACTTGGTTATTCAATTTTGGATTGATAATACTCATCCTTCGCCAAATATGAGAGATATCATCAAGAAAAGGATTGGGCCCAAGGAATATTTGTAACACACAAAATATTGGTTAGATTTCACACAACATGAATTGTATCTCTCATTTTGTACTTTAAATCTTGACATAAAGATTGGACAAACAATGTTTGAAAGATTGAAATATTCAATCCCTATTTTGTGAAGATAAATAGATATTTTGAAACTTAATGTTTTTGATATCATGTTGAATTTGATATGTACTATCAAGGGTTCTGAGAAATGATAGAAGAAAGTGGTGGTTCTCAAAATTCTTTTCCTAAACGACCAAGTCAATTCAAAACATCAATCTTATGTGAAAAATTAAATGATCGTGTGATAGGTGATAGATTGCATAAGAGGAACATGTGAAATGTGTGGTAACTTGAATAAATTTTCTTTGAAAGATGAAGATATTGATATGGTGAGGATGGTAAAATGTAAGAGATATAAGTACATAAATTAAGAAACAAAATTTGGAAAAGAATCAACAAGGTTGGAATATGTAGAGGATGAGATACATGTTGGAGAATTCATGTCAAATTTCATAAATTGATTTAACCATATACACGTCATGCATTTTTTTCTAAGTGGAAATAAAAATAGTTTCAAAACTAAGAGAAACTTTCCCACTCAGAGTAATTTTATTTGTTTTTGACTTTGTAGACAATTGCTCTTTCATTTCTCAAAAATAACTTCAAGCATAATACTATTTTACAGAGTAGCTTTCTATTATGGTCCAGGTGTCTTATCAACATGTACAAATTAATTTGAATGGTGTGGAAAGTAAAAATAAAGCACAAGTCATTAAAAAGGAGTATTACTTTTACATTAGTGATAACAAAGAGCACAACACACATTTTGTGGAAAATTATTTCAAGACATTTTTTGAATATTTGAAAAATAAAGGCACAAAAATAGAAAAACATTTTGTATGGTCAGGTGGATGTGAAACACAATTTAAATCATCGAGAACATTTTATGCATTATGTAGATGTCATCAATACCAAAATATACCACACATTTGGAGTTTTTTCGAATGTGGACATGAAAAGGGCAAGCATGTTAGTGCAGGAGCTTGTATCAAACATGCTTTAAGAAAGTATAAATGGAATATAAATGATATCACATTAATAATGCTCATGATGCGGTTGAGTGGTGCAAAATGAATTTTACGATGCCAACAAATAGATATAACACATCATCATAAGTGGATCAAGTCATAGCATTCAAAGTGTTTTGGGAGGTATTAGGTATAGATGTAACACATATGTTAAAATTTATTTTGAATGTTTGTGTTGAATTAATCTTTTATTTAATATGTTAGGTGATAACATGTTTAACTCATTTTAATATGTATGTGTGGACCTCACATTCAAGTGTCAATTGAAGATCAATGCATGCATGCAAGAGGGTAGTGAAGACACAATCTTTGCATTCAATTATGAGTACAGATAATAATGTGTGGTCATTGTACACTAGAGAATACTCCTAGTTTTGTCCTGATTGCATTGATCAAAACTATAGTGGTTGTATTAATTAAGAGCGTGGATATGTGGGTGAATGGACTTTGGTGCCACTAGATGTTATTAATATGAACAAGTCTGAGGATGAAAACTATAATGATAGTCCATCGATTTCTAGTTATTATAGCCATGTTTTAGGATTGATTAGAGTTGGTATGTATGTATATACATTTTTTTCATAAATTTTCATAATTTATAATTTATACTCATATACATAGAATTTATACATATATTTTGTGTAGGCAATATTTTGCAATCATGGAAGAATCTAAAAACGTAGAAGGTGTTAGCTATTATTTATTGTGTTGCACCATTGGAAGAGAGAATCTAACATAGACTGAAATAGGCAATGAATTATGTTTCCCACAAGTTAGTATAGTTGAATGTATACATCTATATTTTTTATGAATTCAAATTTATTGACTTATTTGATCGATGTAGATGGATATGTGTACATATATTTAGTAAGTAATCAATCTATGATAGTTTTTAAATGTGTATGTAGGATCTATTATCGTACAGGGAGCATATTTGAAGTGAATAAGAGTACTTAAAAAATGGGATTCATTTCATTGATTATCGACCTAACAACAAGGTTTATCAGTATAGTAACCATGTAATTGCCACTGCAGCAACTCTTCATCCAGTCAAAGGACTTGGAATACATAAGTGGAGGCTTGATATTGATGATCACAAGAGAATATTACATGTTATACAATAATGAGTTGACCCACTTGATAGAGATAGAAACAACTTGTACTATATAGGTAAGCATGTTTTCTTGAACTATGCACAAAATTTGGTTGAACAATTTGAAATTTGGTTGTACTAGTTAGGGCATGTGTTTTGAGGGGACGAAATTAGGACTTGTCTTAAGGGGATGACGTACATTCCAATCAAACTTTTACTCTTTCATTTAACTTGTTGAGTTCAAATTTTGATTTGTAACTAATTATTAAATTTTTACTTTTTTATTAAAACTAATTTGAAATTTGGTCAAACTTTTATTCTTACATATTTACTCTTTCATTTATATAGGCTTAAGTTCAAATTGTATTTTGTATCTTTAAATTATTGAAATTAACATATGTAACTAATTACAATATTTGTTATAAGGGAAACAAATTAGAACATTGGGCTTAATGGGATGAACTATATATTTACTCTTTAGGATTTATGTAACTAATTAGGATATATATAACTAATTAGGATACTTGTTCATATTAGGACATAAATTATGTATGTTATATCTAAATATCTAAAGTACTTGTCCAAATTAGGACTTAAATTAAATAAAAAAACATGTAATTAAAATAAAGATCATCTTGAATATGTTTCACAAAAAACACCATCATTTATACACATGTGCACGTAAATTATAAATTCTAGATCAAATGTCATTTAATCATATCTAACTATCACTGCATAGAGCAAAATTAATCACATATGTATACATCAATCATCAAATGTGTGTGTGTGTGTGTGTGTGTGTGTGTGTGTGTGTGTGTGTGTGTGTATAATCCAACATGTAAAATAAATACATCTAGAATGTATATAGATCAATCATCAAATGTATATGAACTAGAACATGTAATGGAAAACATATAAAAAAAATGTCTAGAATGTATATGTAGATCAATCTTCAAATTTATGTGGAATAGAACATAAACATGTGTCTCAAACATAATCCTCAAGTCTAAAATATGTCAATCATTAAGTAAATGACAAAAATGTATCTATCCAGATCTGAGAAGATAATAGAAAATATAAATAGCATGCATATACATCTATATCTATCAAATAAAATATAAATAATGCACATATAAAGTGTCTATCAAAATCTAGGAATGTCTCTCTATTGGAATTATAGATGGAGTAACTAAGAGGGGGGGTGAATCAATTATCACAAAAACAATTCACAAATCCCTTAGATGTCTTTAATACTTATTTACTGTTGATACTCAGTAAACAATGCAAGAATACTATAACTCGGTAGATTAACTAGTTACTGATCATCTAGCATTCATAGTTATTAATATGCGTGAAAAAGTTAAATAAAATGAACACAAGAGACACCAAATTTAACATGGAAACCCAATATGGGAAAAACCACCAAGTAACTAGTCACCAATTTTTCACTCTTCTGAAGTGAGCCTTGTTAGGAACCAACCTTATTAAAGGTTACAATACACACTGTTAGGTGTGACCCTGTTAAAGGATTTAATCACCCTGTTAGGAATGGCCTTGCTAGAGGTCTTTAGAACAATTCAACTGAACTATCACCTTGTTAGAGGATTTACAAAATGGTTGTTAAACCAACTCTGTTAAGAGATTTGAAATCACTACTATAATGGTTAGAAAGCAACAATGAATTGACCTGAACAAGATTCAACTAAATTTTCTGGCTATAGGTCTCTGTTCTACATCATTAGATCCTCCTTGATCAAATATGGCTCTGCTGCTCCTCAATGATCTCTGATCATCCTTCAAATTCGCTTCCACAATAATTAGTCTTCATATCACATTAATTCCACACTCTTCCACACACTTAAAATTCACAACTTGACCTCTTACTTATACCATTTAGATTATCAAGTCGGCCCATTTACATGTTACATTTACCAATAAACCATACATCAGTCGGCTACAGATATTACTCTAAACAAATCAACATTATTTCATAAAATAATGAAATCCTTTACTGGCTGACCCTACTCAGTAAATACTGCTTCCATAAATTTCCTGAGTTAACCTTCTTGACTCGATTAATATTGCAATATCTGTAAAATCCTTTGGCTACTAAGTTTACTCGATAAGAATTGAATTCCTTCATGAGAGCTCGGTAAGAACTGCTTCTACCACATTTCCTTTGATGACCGAGTGAGCTTGGTAAACATTGTCTTTTGCCTTGCTGACCTTTTGAGCTCAGTAGACACTGTCCTTTACTTTGCTAACCTTCTAAGCTCGGTAAACATTGTCTTTTGCCTTTTCTGACATTTTGAGCTCGGTAGACACTATCCTTTGCCTTGTTGACCTTCTAAGCTTGGTAGATACTATCCTTTTCCTTATTGGCCTTCTAAGCTCGATAGACATTGTCCTTTGCCTTGCTGACCTTTTGAGCTCGGTAGACACTATCTGATGATTGATATGACATTTGTGTGACATCAAAGGAAACACAAAATGTGAACAATTGTATCCAACACTCTCCACCTATGAAAGTAGAACAAATAATCCATAAAAAAAACTATGGATCACTAGGTGCAGGAGTCTCATCGTGACGTCTCCTCACAATGCAGTCTGAAGACTAACTATCAAGATGCTTTGAAGGATGTGTTGACCCCTATATATTAAAGAGAAAGTGATATCAATGTGTAATCATAATTAAAACCCTTATTTATAACGTGCACATTTTATATGTATGTAAATGTGTCTAATCAAACATTTAAAACTCACTTGTCCACTGTTGACATCATCCAATGAGTCTTAACGATGTACACGATCTGACATCAAAGATGGAGTAACAAGAGGCATGCCACCCTAGAATACATATGTTCAACAAATAAAATTAAAATATATATACTTACAAACATGTGGTATGTATAGACATAAATTATTAAAAAGAATTAAAATTTTAATGAACTAAAAAAATAAGATTTAGTTGTGTAGATGCTAGCATTTGATAATACTTAGATTGCCTAGCATCAATAGTGTCCACCAATATATCCAAATTTTTTGGGCCCTCATCTAGCCCCACCTCTCATGCCAACCCTCCGGTGAGACCCTCCAAGCTAGCCAGTAAAGGGATGTTTGTTGCACTGTACAAGTCTATTAAAGATGAAGCATCAAATGATGATCTATAACACAAACAAGACATCAAATAGTGGCCAACCTTATCACTTAATATGGATCAGAGAGGCGCGACAATTTCTCCAACTCCCTAAAACTCCCTAAATCAACTCCCATAATTAGCTGCTATGCATACCCTCATTAGTTGAGGGACCCAATAGAGAGGAAATAACAGGTGTCATCTCTTAAACAATCACCCTATGTGTTTGTAGCTGATGACCTGACTACCTATCAGCTAGTCTACCACACCCCTTTCCTAAATGTGCTGGAAAATTAGTGTAGTTCACCACTCTATGTAAGAAAACCTTGGCATAAAGATGCTATGCAAAATCTAGTGGAATTGGGTCGTTATTTGGATAATGAACATGAGAAGTAAGTAAGCATGGGTATATCAATGTAGCCTTATGTGGATCTATACACTTAAGGGGAGAATACCCATTCACAAACTTCTATGAAGATAATGAGGGAAATAATCCCTCTCTAGGGTCTCTTTGGGCACTAAGCCATGTACCTCCTACAGAGACATGAAGATACTTCTCGTCTCTTACTCTTGAGGACTACCTATATGGAATGTGCACCATATGGAGTAGCACCCTGAATCTCATCCTGAATATAGGTAAGGCTATGTAAAATACTCTGCCATGTACTACTGTACATGGTAGAGCATGTACCACTAGTCATGGATTCATGAAGTCTCTAAATCTCCTAATTAGTGTGATCATATAGCTCATCAAGTGGAATAGGCTACTATTGGAGGGGACAGGTCGTTGCTGGGAGGGATATGCTACTACTAGGGGGATAGATTGTTGCTTGGGGTGGATAGGTTGTTTCTTAGAAGGGATAAGAGGTTGTTGGCCCACCATGTGTCAAGCTCTGGAGTATTTGTATATGTGTAAACCTAAAATTTATTAAAATGACATTTAAGAAACTAGAAATCCTAAACATGAAATGATGCATACACATTCATATATGTCATATGTACACATGTGAAATGAATGTACACATATATATAAGTCAGGTAAACATGAACATTTAAGCATGTACACATTAATAAAATTTATTTTTAAACATGAAATGAGAATACACATGTATCAAATATACTTATAAACATATAAGTCTCAAATGATAAATGAACATACAGATGTATCAAATTTATTTTTAAATGTGAAATGAGCATGCACGTACAAGTCAAAAACATGAAATGAACATATACACAAGTGCATGTACATGTAATGTATACATAAACTTCCTAAACTTGAAATGAACATGTTCTTGTGTATAAGACGGATACATACATGAATGAACATACACAATATCTTAAGTCCTAAACATGAATTGAATACCGATATCATGTACATACATGCATAAAGTGGTCCTAATAGGATGTCTTAAAGGGATAATCTAAAATGATGACTTACTTAGGGAGAATATAAAATCAAACATATGGAATCTAAGATATCTTAAGAGGATTATGTTTAAGTCAATATATCATGTGGTAACTTTATGTATATGTTTACATATAAGGATATACTTGTTGTAATTTTTGGTCCCAATTAGGATGACACATGTGCAAAATTGAACATCGATCTAGATCACATGAATTTCTAAACTACAAGTGTCATGGTTTCTAGTTCATATACACATGCATGAGTACATTTAAAGGGGTCCTAGGGACCTAAGGAGGTCTATGGGGTCATAATTGTTGATTAAGTAGTATCACATGGGTGGACTAGGATGCGTAGCTAGGTCATAAGGAACTAGATCTTAATAGGATGACTTAAAAATAGAGAATCTAAATTTGAACATGTAACGAGCTAGATCATAATAAATTAAAGGGTCCTAGTAGATGTCTTAAAATGGGATAACCTAAAATCAAACCTTAATCCATCATAATTTTCTAAACTTACACATCATGTCTAGATACTTCATACATGTGTCTAGAGGGGTCCTAGTTTAAGATGTTCATAAACCTGGAGGAGAATCTAAAATCGAGCATTGAATTTTTTATCTAAAAATATTGATTCAAGTGATCTTAAAATAATGGCTTAAGGGGAGAATATCAAAATCTATCATCAATCCATCACATGAATTTCTAAACTACAAGTGTCATGTTATTTATTATAGTTCAATGCAATGTTTTTAAGGGGTAAATTAATTTACATACAAGTTATTTATATTTCTAAGGTTATAAGTTTGTGTTAACTTAATTAATTTATGGTTATCATTTAATTTTTTTAGTTTAAGTTGTGTAATTTATGTCAAGCAATTTTTTTTTAAAAACATGTGTTGAGTTTGTCAGGATTGTTGCAAATGTAATGGCATTGCCTCTTCAGTATGTGTTTTCCAAATGGTAGCGTCCTTGTATTTGTATGAGAAATAAACCAAGAGAAGAGACATGTCCTTTCATGGGATATATATCTTCATCAATATAATTAATATAATTGAAAACTTAATTAGTTGTGTGTGTGTGTGTGTGTGTGTGTGTGTGTGTGTGTGTGTGTGTGTGTGTGTGTGTGAATCATTTTAATTATATTAATTTTACTTTGATCTCATAGGTTTATCCTACTAAAGCTACCAAAACATCAACACTCCCTATTAGCTAGGGAGGATAAATGCATGACATGTATTACACCATTGGTAATATTAAGTATGGTAAAAAATTTAAGATATCTTTGATTAGAAGATATCCACCATTTTAATATCATGAGTCTTGGTCTCCTAGAATATCAACATTCGATATCCACCAAGTACTCAAAAGTATTGATATCACATTTGATATCATGAGTATTGGTCTCCTAAAATACATGTATTCACCAATTACATAAAATGTTTGATATCACATATGATATCATGAGTATTGGCCTCCCAGAATATCAATGATATTCACCAAATACTGTTTGAGTAATGGCCTTCCAGAATGCAAGACATTCACCAAATAATGTGAGTAATAGCCTCCCAGAACATCAAGACATGTGATATTCACCAAGTACTCTATGAGTAATGGCCTTCTAAAACATAAAGACATGTAATATTCACCAAATACTATGTGTAATGATCTTCCAGAATATCAATACCATTCACCATGTACTAAAAAAATGTTTATAAGGTATGTGCACATGCATTCTCATAATGTTTACCATATAAACATTCACCATGAAAAGTATAATCTATCATGATTTGAAGAGTCGTCATAAGAGATCCATCACAATAGAAAATTAAGTTATTGTAAGATCGTCACCTTTTAGTAACTTCTGCAAATATAAGTGACATCATTTGGAAGTTGTCACTTCCTCATGATGTACACAGGGGGTAGGCTCATTAAAACCACATAGCCATGTAATATATTTGTGAACGATGACCCTCTTGGCTGCTCCAATTTATTCATCATTGGAGAATCCATCTCAACATGGTTTACTTCCTCTTAATCAATATGATTGACATCACCAAAGGTTGAATTTGATGAAGTGTCATACTCCCTCTCAATCTAATATGATGAAGATCTTCAAAAATTAACTAAAACACATCCTCAATCTGTTTGTTCAAACGAATGTGTCAGGCTCCCTCTAAGTTTGCTATCAATCTCTCTCTTCCATTTGTGGGCTTGTGTTCCCTTATGGGTCAGTTTCTTGGATTGTCAATAGTCCTTACAATTTGATAGTTGTCCTCGATCCTCTTTATGGGCCACATGTCCTAGATATAAGTCCTTTTTGCATGTACAAGGGGTTTGTCTTATCTTTGCCCATCTTCCTCTGATTTTAGGTCTGATACTAGCTAGCAACTAGCTGACTCAGACTTTGCCAAACATATTTTGATGTCTGTAACCACTCCTTGTAGACATATGGATTCTTGCAAGGTGAAAGCACAAACCTATGTCACCCTTTTGTAAAAGAAAAGGCTAACAAAAGTATAATTGTTCACCTTCAATGACATAAAATTGTATTATTATTTTGAATTTGAAAATGAAGTAAACTAATGAAATGTGTAGAGATGGATGAAGTTTAGGATTATAATTTTTAATAATTATTTGGAATAAGAATTGATATATTTTCCTAATTTTTAAAGACAATTTTTTAGCTATTGAAAAATGTTGAAAATTGGGGGTCTAGTTCGCACCACAAAACAATAGGGAAATAAATTTATTTCCTTTTGATCGAAGACTATGTTATAGATAACATATATAGCTAGAACAATCAAAAATAAAAATCATCTTTAGACCTATATTTTCTCTTTAATAATGATTCAAATTTCAACTCACCTGAAATCAATAGTTTTCATCTCCCACCACATTTTAAAAACAAATCTATTCTAACCAAGAGAAAAATTATACATTCTAGAAGAGGACTCTCCTCTAGAACGTCATATAATTTTTAGATTTTTTTGATATGATTTAATATATTTTTCTTTCTCAAAACTGACATCTTTTCAAGTGTTAAAATATGTCTTGTAAATTTTTCTAATTACAATATACTATATCTAATTAAAACACTATAAAATCTATATGAGAATATTTTTGACTCTGAGCTCTATAAAATGGTGTTTATATGTTATTAAAAAAATATCATAAAAAATAGTAAGAGTTATTGAAATGCCACTTTTCTGAAATAATTTTATTTCTTTAGTAATTGGATACAAATTAGTATAAAACATGCATTTATTAACCATTTCTACTTGGAAAAGTGTGAGACCATATATAACTTAGTTAGAATAAATTTATCTAGATCATATGTTTTAACAGCTAGAAATACTCAAATTCAGTCATTCTGATAAGTCAGTCTGAAAGGTGACACAACTTTGTACTTTTACCCTGTGTATAGATGTAATATTAATTTCACTTATTTCATTTGATCCTCCAAATATGAAAAATCTCAATACTAGTACTCGATGCCAACAATACTGATGACCAAGATGGAGTCGGTTACTTTACTGTACTCTGCCATAAAGTCACCTTGGCATCGAGAGTCACCAAGTTGGACAGTTTAATTATTATGGTGAGATCCAATACAATATCTAGATGTCCCTCTTCATGTATATCCAGACCCAATAGATATATGCCACACCCAACCTCAAATATTTGTGATCGAACTTATAATATATTTACGACAACTTTATTAGTATAGATGCCAATGGAAATATACACCCCACGATAATGGATATAATCATGGAACTATTCCATGCACAAATTTTGACACCATTCAAATTTAAAAATATAGGAAGATGGCTTGAGCGCACTCCAGAATGGTGTTTGCACAACAAAATGAACACCATGTATATCACAGAAGGATTGTTGAGATAAAAACAAGCATTAATCTTTAATTTGAAGTGCAAGTTCCTAGCCTATTTATAAATGCTTGTAGAAACCCTTCATTGCACTCAATAGACGCATGAATTAACAAGCTTCTTGTTTCATAAGCAACTCTTGAAGCTACTTTCTATGCTAGGTGCCAATGATTTCATCCAAGGACTTTGAATATTAGATGCTCAAGCATGAAAGGTGATCCAAATGTTGACATTTGAAGTAAACTTGTATCCTTTAGTTGATGATTATTTAATAAATTGCAGCTTCACCAGTGAACTCTCTCCATCCTATTATGTTGGTATCATCTCCCTTAGACCCATGGATTTCTGAAGGTATGTATTTGTTGGTTTCTTTCATTTGCAATCTAGCTCTGATACCATGTTGAGTTTGTCAAGATCACTGCAAAAGTAATGGCATTGCCTCTTTGGTATGTATTTTCTAAATGGAAGCATCTTTATATTTGTATGAAGAATAAACCAAGAGAAGAAACATGTCCCTATATGGGACATGTCTATTCATCAATACAATTAATATAATTGAAAAGTTAATTAGGTGTGTGTGTGTGATTTTAATTATATTAATCTTACTTTGATCTCATAGGTTTATCCTACTAAAGCTACCAAAACATCAACAATGTGTACATGTACAACAATTTTTTTAAAAATTCCAATGTGTAATTTAGGTCAAGTATTAAAAAATTAATTAATGTACATGTACAATGTGTGTGTCTGCGCATGTGTGTCTATATAACTTATATGTGTGTGTGTGTGTGTGCGCACACACACACACACACACACACAAATATGCATGTATGTATGCATGTAAATATATATACATTAAAAACTAATACATTAATTTAAACATATATATATATATATATATACATTTAAAATTAATATATTACAAACACACATGCATATACATAAAATATATGTACGCTAAAAATAAATATACATGCAACACGTGTATACATAAAAATAAATGTACATGTAAATATTAAAAATTGGAGAGCATGTATATCCACAATATACATGCATGCATATGTGTGTGTACTTATATACATATAAACATATGTGTATATATACACACACATGTATTTGCATATACACAATACATATATCTATCTATACAATATGCATGTATATATAAATAAATAAGCATATAAAATCTATTTAAAAACATTAGAGAGTTGAAAAATGAATTTCAAGCCTAATTCAATGGTTGATGGGTCAAATGCTGCACTTTTCCTTTGTTCCGATCAAAACTCGTTAGTCCAAAAAGAAAAAGTGATTGAAGTGGGGTTGTTGCTAAGGTTTTTAAACCCCACTTGGGTTTTAACAGTTCCAATCGAAACAATCTTAGCAGTTTTGATCAAAACTATTTTAGTTCTTTCGATTGAGACTATGACACTAGTTTCAATCGAAACTACTTATTAATTAGTTTTTATTGAAATAATAAAAGTTTCTATCGAAAGTACTACAGCCAAAAATTGTTGGTTGCACTTTTTTGGAGGAAATTCTTCCTCCAAAAAGTGTAATCCACTATTGTGGGTTCACCCAGATATAATTTATACATTGGATGTTTTAGAGCTATATTATCATTTCAGGATCCGAGTTTGTTAATAAGAAAACTGATTTTTTGATGGTACAATTTGATAAAATCTCTCATTGGATTCTTAGAGAGTGGAAGAAAATCATGAGTTGTCTCGAAATACCATTTGATATTGGGGCATCTCTGTCTGATATGTAGAGAGTACCTTGATAGGGTAAGGAATAAACTCTCTAAATAGGGAAATAAGTTCACCTCCTTGACTAGTAAAATAAGTTCACCTTCCAAAAAAATAGAGATACAAAGACTTAACCAAAATTATTCGTCAACGATTGTGGGCTAAATGAGATGGTACTAGAGGTTTTATGTTTACTTCTTGTACTCATTGTCTTTAGCCTAAATGAAAAAGCAGGTCGGGACTACTTGTACTCCTTGCCAACTCTCTTGCTTCTTCAATTTTCCTCTTGGGATAATCTTCTGATAAACCCAAGAATTCAAGGCTACATATCTTGAAATAATCTGCATAAGCGTCCGTTCTCACTGTCGCCCATGTTTGTCACCATGGTGTTTTTTATGGCGACAACCATTATCTCATTCCTCCCACACGTGTGGAGGCTTCACATTCATCCAACACACATGTGGGAAGGTTCCTCAATCATCCAGCCCCGAAAACATAGTAGACGCCGGCCACTGATTCCACAACAACTAAAGCGCGCCGCCCATTTAACCGTCGGCGTTTGCATGCAAAAGAAATTGCCCCTGTGCACGTCGAAAAGGTCAACAGAAAAATGTCGGTTGAGCTCCCCCATTTTTACGTCTAGTAAAAACTTTTGGCACACCTAAATTACTGACTCCACTGCACGTTTCCCTGCCGCTGGGAAAAACTTAAAAAGCCAATTTGTCAGGTGCTTCATATTCCGAGAAGAGGTACCTCCGGAGGTCACCATTTTTGCAAGGAAACATGCCGACGTCAATTAATGCGGGCCGTCGTTAGATTTTCAAAAGGTACATCATCAATCATTTGATGGAGTATGTGCCTTTGACAATCATTGCATAACCTAAAATGGTATATCGGAGCATTTGGCATTTGACACGAGCACGGTGATTGAATTTTCACTTTCAGTGAGCATTGTGATGCTTCAAGCCTATACACGACGTTATTCATAATCCATTATGAAGCGACGAGTAATGTTAGAAAATGTTATAGTCTTTACACCTTATACCACTTGTATTCTCGTTAAGGTTACTAAACCCGTTTCAACAAATTGGTATTTTGTTGTGGGCAAATTCCAAACTTCCCACACTAATATTGTTACCTTTTCAAAGTGAGGAAAGTATATGGAAAAAAAAATTCAATTTTTACTATTTAACACTTCTGGTGTTGGAATGAAGCTTAGTGTGTGATGTTTACACTGTTTGAAAATAAGCACAATGAAATGATGGTCTCTACAAGAGGCAGGGATAATTTCCTCCAAAATGCAAGGATGAAGACTATTAGAGATATCTCAAATATGAAACACATCTGTAAAGCTCTTTCACTAGGTGTGTTTTGTGTGCTTCCTACCCTTACATTCTTGTACAAATTCCTTGACTGGTATAAATGATGTGTTCTAAAGCTTCTACACATACTGCAATCATTTCATTTCATTACCTTGGGTTGACATTTTCTTCAAGACACTCGATTGAAGATTATGTTTGAAGTTCAAATGATGCATTTCACATGCATAGTTTATTCTTTCACATGAAGTTTGTGTTCCAATAATGCTTTTTCTCAAACAAATAGTGTGCATTTTGTCTTTGAGGCCCTGTGACTTTGCCTATACCTTTTATATCCACATATGCTACTCAACCACCTATTCCTACATACATAAAAAGAAGTGAAAGAAGGTTGAATGGAGGATCTTACCTTAGTTAAACCTTTGTGTTGGAATCAATCTTGAAATGAGATGATCTTGTATGACAATGTAGTAGATGTTGTATTTTATCATATATATTTTTCAGTAAAAGAGAGGATAAGGCTTGTTGGATGAATGAGGATCTCTTTTCTTGATGTTAAATTCCCTTTTTTCAGTCTTCAATAGGAAAAATAAGGTAGATCTGTGGAAGAAAATACCATAACCATTTCATTGGAATAAAGACTTGAATGATTGAATGACTCTTATTGGCTTCCTTGCACATGAATATTGATTAATTAAAATTTTGGAAAAGATGCTACCACCGAACTCTAGTCCAAATATGGGCCCAACAACCTAGGGCGAATTGTCGAAGGATTTTCTCGTTGAATTTCCTTGGGGATGTTGGGGAATGTGATAAAGAATGGAAGTAAAAATTGTATGTTGCCAAACCCCAAAATCTAAAAAATAAATACACAAATTCTAGGTGAAGATTTGATGAATTATTGGAGTGGATGGAAAACATGAGAAAGCATGTTTATAAGTGAGAGCTAGCCTTGAGTTTAAATTTATTGAATGAAATTACTCATATTTGAATTAGGTGTAAATTTAAGTGTCATACGAGGTCCTATCATAGGAAACACACTAAAGTGGGCACAAAATGTTCTCAAAATGAGCACAAGTTAGGTGCAAACTTTTTAGAACTATACGCTTAAAAATATGCTTTTCTATTTGATTACTAATATCAATGAGTGTGGACCTTTAAAGGAGGTTATGCATAAGAGTGATTCCCAATCTAGGAGACATTGTATTATTTTGAAAAGGAAAACATACTATTAGATGTGGTGGGCGCCCTAGAAGAAAACCAAATCAAATGGTATTATTGTAAAGTACAAGGAATATTAATTTTGAAAGGATATTCCCAAGTTGATGCGATAGATTTTAGTGATATATTTCTCACTATTTAATTTCTTAATTTGTAGGATTGATCTCACATTATACAAAAGTTTAAAGTCTTAAAATTCATATTATCAACTTCCACCTTCTCTTTAAAGCACGAAGAAGAGTAAACATTTTACAAATCTATGCAATGATTAATTGTATCTTACCATTTTAAGGCATTCAATTGATCAAATCTATTAATTTTTCCACGATCCATGAATTAAATAAAGATTTCTATTAGATTTGGATTTGTGTTAGTTTTTGCATCAATATTTTAGATCATATTCTTTGATCCATCATCATTATGCATCATAGAATATGATCCAAAGTAATAATGCAAAATATAACATATAATCAAAATTAAAAATAATCTACATTTATTACATTTTTATGCATTAAAGACAAAAACTATTCTAGAAACACTTTGTTTGGACCATTGACAAGAATCTAGTTAGTATGAAATCATTTAAGATGTCTCCATGTTTGATTGTTGTTAGCCAAACTTATGAAAGTTAAAGGTTGTTAAGTTAGTAAAATAGAAAGATTACTAAATAACATGAATTCTTGTAATTTAACAAATTCTCTTTAGTATTTTCAAACATCATTGATCCTTTACATACAAATCAATGATAGAAATAGAAATAAATCAAACAACAATAGTACAATTCTTACATTATTAAATTCATTTCATATAAAAATAGTTCAAATATGTAATATTGAATTGTAAAGAATAATAGATATTTGCAAAATTGAAACAATTAACACATAAAAATGTCATCTAAAAATTAATCTAAACACTTGAATTTTATAAGAAAAGATATGCATGCATTAAATTTCATAATATCTTAATAAACCATTCATAATTACTAAAATTGCAAAACAAATCCATATCGTTACAATGATTTGAAGGTCTACTTGTCTTTGTAGTTTGGGGTTTTCAATCCTCATTTCTTTCAAATGCTTAAAATTTTCAAACTATTTTTGTTATGTTAATAACAATATCATGCCAAAGTAATTCAGAACCTACTTCAAAAGCAAATCTATTTAAATGCATATTGTGAGTTTTACATTACTGTAATTATCAATTGTTCTCTCCACATCATAAATGTGTAGGTGAACTTCAATTTAATTTGTAGCATGTTGTTTTTCTTGTGAATTATTACAAACAATAGCTTGACCAAACAACTTTTCCCATGCCACCCATTATAGTTTTACATTTGATTGCTTTGCACACAAGATTTCATCTACTAACACATTTTAATTAGATTGTTATTTGTCTAGCCACATAATTCAAGAAATATGCACGTGTTCATAGTTAAGACACATAATTTGTTTTTGAATTAAAAGTAGCCAAAATTAGGGGGTTGGCCCTTTAACAGTCAAACTGGTCAGCTATCAGCAAAATACTAACAACCAAAACTAGACCCTACCACTTAGAAAATAAAAAACATATAGTTCGAAAACATAACTAGAATGGTATCAACAAGCCTGTCATACAAGTTGCCTGCATTAAAACTATAAAAGCTACTTTAATATATAAACAAAGGCATAACAACTTTAAACCTAGTCAATTTTGACAACCAACTGAAAAATAACATAAAAAACTAGAAAGAGAATACCATTAAGGCTTCCTGGCCTCTTTCCTCCCTAGGAGGATGTTTGCCCAATCTTCTGTAAGGAAGTCAAACAGTAATTTGGTGTCCTCCTTTGGCAAATCTCCCTCCATATCTTTAAGCAGGTGAAGTGTGGTGGTAGTTACATGTGTCACTTTGACAATGAATTTTGTCAAAAGACACGTCGTTTCTTCCAATGCATGAATTCTTTGCCACACCTCATCGCTAGCCATCTTTGTGATGTCTACGTTGACTTCCTGCATGTTGCTGAGAACTTCATCCACCTGTACCAAAGTGACATCCTGCACATTTGGGGGGTTAGCATTATCCTTGGGGGGAACCTTAACAAGGGAGGAAATCATAATGAGGGAGGGCTCACTATCCACTATGTTAGAGCTTAGATTTTTTTTTTGTCACACCCTAGCATGTTTCGATCCCAAGTCTTCCCATTGAAGTTGAACTTGAAGTTGTAGTTGACTTCAACTTCAGGTTCAAGGTCTCGTTAGCCTGCCATGTGATAAGTGCACTTTGCTTTCTCGAGTCAACCTTTGTAAACTTGAAGTCAAAGTTGATGTTGAAGCCTGATCACTCAAAACTTCAACTTCAAGTTCAGTGTTGGCTTTGCCTACTAACAATTTTTGTATGCAGATCAAAGATTGCCGAGCCATTCCAAGCTGGGTCCTAGCATAATATTTTCTAAGGCATCTGAAGTCATAAGCGAAGAAATTTAAGGTGGTACGTGTTCAAGTCTGGTAATATTTGATGGAGTATTAACAAATTCATTTCATGATTACTTGTTATGGGAAAATATGTGTGAATTTGACAAGGTATTTAAAACAGAACACCCGCGGTGCCTTTTCCAATGAATGTCACATGAACAAGTAATGATGGTATTTACTTGCTAAATCTGTCCCATGATCCTCTATCCAAATCATTCCTTAAATGCATTCATTTTAGCCTTTCCCACTCATCTCATCTTCTCCAAAAAAATCTCGGCGCAATTGGGTAAGAAACGGCGAATTTCAAGCTGTGTCTTTGCCAAACTGTAAGTGCATCTCCATTTCCCCTTACATTTCGATTGTGCTTTGCTTCGTTTTGAAAGTATTTGAAGCCGTGTCCTGTAGACTTATTTTCATAACAATCATGACACTTTTTCGGCCAAAAATGCCCAAATTAGAGAAGCTGCCATAGCTCAGTTCCTTGCCTGAAATTCGTGATACATTTTTGGTTAGTAAAAATTTATCTGAGGTTGTTGAAAGAACTAAAAACACCCAGTCGAGTCCCATCTACCAAAGGCTAGTTGATAGTGGTTTATTAGAAGCCCCCACTTTTCTCGCTGCAATCCCATGCCCAAAACTCGTCCTCGAATGTGCAAACCATTATGACCCTGTTTCAAGATGCATTACAAAGGTCTCAGGAGAAGTAATTGTTAAAATTAGCAAAACTAGTGTCTATTTGGCCTTTAGGATTCCTCACAAGGAACCCTACGAACCATGGACATTCAAAGAAGCCAAGCACCTTTATGCCGAAATGAAAAACAACTATGACACCAAGACAGCCTAGTCTTGGCTTTTGAAACCAATAGATGGGGGTTCTACATTGTCCAAACCATTGACCGTTGAACATTTTATCAAGGAAGTCTTAGACATTGTCCTCCTCCTAAATAGGATTAAGGGAAATGAACATGCATTCCAGCGGGAGTCCTGGATGTACTTCTTCATACAGAAGATAGTTGAGGGAGTCAAATTCATTGATTGGTCAGACTTAATAGCAGAGAACTTGCATAAGGGCTTGATAAATGTTACCAACTATGGTTCATTTTTCTTGTCCTCTTATTTGATTTACATCCTAGTAGCATCTAAAGACTGGGACTATCTTCCACATATACCTTGGGCAGATAACATGCCTATCTACCAATATTATAGAGATCTCCAGGAAGACACAGTATGCAAAGAGTTTGAGAAGGTCAATGATGTCTTTTTAGGGAAATTGGTATTTGAACTACAAGGTCGAGAAAATGATAGGATGTTAGAAGAAGCCATGCAAGTTGTGCAAATTTATGGTTGTTATTTCATTCAATTTCCCAGATTTACATATATTAGAGTGGGTGGTTTTCCTAGTGAAACTTTGAAATTACCATGCTATTGTTCTGATTCTATAGTGTTGTCAGAGATATGTAGGCAGTTTGCTTCTCTTGTTGAGTCCTTTCAAATTTCCAAAAAGTCCTCTTCAGTGTTCTTCCCCATTGAAATTGGACATTATAGATGCCCTAATTTAAAAGAAGCCATATTGTCAGCCAAATCATTAACCCACTTATGTCTTAAGTCTTTCAGCTCTCAATCAGATTTTGACTACACCGACTTTATTAGAAACAATGTTAAAAATGCAGTCTCTCTGTTTCATTCCACGCAATTAGAGGATTTCTGGGTGAACTGTCATAATGAATTTGAAGTGAGGAAGAGGCGGTGGTCATGCTTAACCATTAAGTAGGTCATCATGTTTAATGTGAAGTTAGATACTTATGGGCTGAAAGATGATGATTCTGAAAAGGTACTTGATTAGTTTTACATGAATCGGATTGAATACATGCCTATACCTGAGATCGATTGGGAGAAAAGAGGAGAAAATGATGTATATGCCCGTACCAAGGATGTAATAGTTAGAACTGCCAAATGGATAAAATCAAAGCCAACAGCTACACCAAGCTTTCTAAGAAGTATTCAAGAAGCAGAGATAAAAGGACTACCCAAAAGAAAACTAATCGAAGTGTCCCTAATTCTGTTGTAGGTCCGCTTCATGTTGAACTTGAAGCAATCCCAGAAATACTTCAACTTTAGGTTCAAGAGGAGACTCCAAAAAGAAAAAGGATAACTCACATGACCACAAAAAAGGCATCGATCACTAGAAGCAAGAGCACCATAATTGTTGACCTCGAGGCAGTGGAAGATCCACCTATGGTAGACAATTTACCAGAATCTCAGAGTTTTTCAGCAACTGTTGAGAATCAACAGAGTAATCTCACTCTAGTCAAGTGTTCCTCAACTATAGAAAAAGATCAGACAACACCTAAGTGGCTAGAGACATCGATCGAAAAGAAAAGAACCATAGTCCCAATATCCATGCCAATCAATGATCTGGTTAGCAAGTGCCTCGGTAAAATGCCTAAGGTAAAGAAAGCGAGAATAGAAGCGAGGATCAATTTTGATAAATCTTCAGGACGATGGGCAGCAGAGATAGCTACACCACAAGTCAGAAGCTCTGGTGATTCCATAGCTCCTCAAGATTATCAGATAACCAAGATTGACCTAGGAAAGGGAAACCATGAGACAGATATGAAATTCTTTAAGGCGTCCAATAAGAAGATTGCGGAAAGAGTGTGGAAAGACGGGCAGGATAAGCAGGAAATGAAAGAAACAATTAAAAACATGGCTCAGTATATTAATGCTATCCTTCATCTTGAGGCTAAGCCAATTAGTGAAATGTCTGCAATCATTGATGTATCCTATGTAACCAATCAACAATCTCTGGAAAATTTGCACAAATGTAAAGCGGTGGCAAAAATAGCGGCCGAATGGGTTTTGGATGTTCTGCACAACACTGTAAAACACATAGGTCACTTAGACCAAGCCTCAAAGGAGATATTAAACATTTCCAGAAAGGTGGAAACAAGCAATGAGGGATACGAAAGATAAAGGAACAACTGGTCCAAAAAGGTCGTGTAGCTAGAAGATGTGCAAGAACTCGGTTTACAGAAATTTCAGGCAGAATGCCCCATAGCCGATCTTGATGAAAAAGCCCTGTATGTCATCAAAGATTGTATTGAATGGAGAAATGAAGTACTGACACAGGGAATATCTGAGATCAAAGAAGCTCTACAAGAACTCAGAGTCATTCAACAGATTATCTAGAATGATCTTAAATGGTTTGCCAAGCAGTTCATGGAGAGGGATGATGACTCTGTTGCCCAATCAGATGAGATAATCAAAGAAGGGAAAAAGAAATTTCAAGAGTGGCAAGATAAAAAGACACCGGCTAAGCAGGACTTCTCCAACATGGCGCATATCGAGGCTATGTTGATCATCAACTTAAAGCACCTAGAGATGCACAAAGAAAAGGTTGCCGAGCTGAAGAAGATAAAAGAGTTTTGGAAGCAGAGATTCACCTACATCGGCTTGCCACAC
The DNA here is from genome assembly GCA_028749045.1 of Cupressus sempervirens. NCBI lineage: Eukaryota > Viridiplantae > Streptophyta > Pinopsida > Cupressales > Cupressaceae > Cupressus > Cupressus sempervirens. The sequence goes on from CM053783.1 coordinate 846,461,632, forward strand.
CAATCGGTTATTTCGGCCTTTTCAGCTACTTATAAGACATGGAAAATAGCAAAAGGTAGAGCCAGTGGTGACAGTGCTGTATGAGCAAGACAAGCGGTTACGCTTGAAAGTGTTTAGTTATATTTTCTTGGTCATTTTCGTTTAGTTACCTTTTTCAAGATTAGAGTTTCTTTGCAAGAGACAGTTAACTCCTGGCAGGGTAATTGTGGCTTTGGTCCAGCCCCATGTCTATAAATGTAACAATTAGTATTGTTTAAGGGGTTAGAATTTCTCCACCAGACCGATAGACAGAACTACTTTTATTTATGGTTTTATTTCTAGTTTAGAAGTAACATTTCAGAATTTCAGCAAATACATGAAAATCTTCAGTTTGATTTTGGGTTGAAAGCTTTGTAAGTGGATACTATTATCTGCTTATTTTTTGTTATTTCTATAGATACTATTTAAGCTTTTAGTTGTGCCTGTTATTAATTTTGAAATTGTCAACTCTGAATTTGGAAATTCTATGAGAAATTGGTTTATGAAATTTGCCTACTCGATGATTTAATTTTCAATTATGTGGATCATTTTGATAATTAAAATCGAGTGGTTCTTTTGCATTAAAGTTTTTTTTGTATTGATGAGATGAAATAAGTTGTTACAACACCTCCAACAGATTACATTCTTGGAAAGTTATTCTGTTGAGTTTATTTGGTTAAAACTTTCACTGCAATAAAGGTGGATGTGCCTGTTTCCATTGAAGAAATTTTAAGCAGAGAATTCCTAAGTTCCTCGGATAGGAATTCATTTGTTAGTTACATTATTTTCTCTGTTTTGATATATGAACATTTATGGGAAAAATTGTTCACTAACAATTTTTGGCGACTCCGCTGGGGAAACGATAAAATGGTTTTACCACATCATGAGGTTTTCCTAGTACTCCAACCAGGCTTAGGGTTTGATAACACACAAGAAGATATCATTTCCAACTTAAGTGCACAAGCCTGGAAACTCAGAACAAGCCTAGAGCAATTTACACAAGTTAATCAAGTGCTTGAAAGGGAAGAAGAAGGGGCTGAACTCATTAGGGGTGTACCTATTGCTAACTAAGAAGCAATAGTGGATAGACTGGTCCCAAGGCCATTCTAAGTATTGCATATTAATCTATATAGTGATAAGCTGGCTAGAAAAAGGTATACTTGAAGTGAAGAAAGAAAGGGTTTCATTAACGAGTCTTATGAATTTGTAAAAAACCTCAATTTTGCCCCTGATCTCTCCCAGAAGCGAAAGAAGTCTGTTAGGAGTAAAAGCAGGCCAACTTCTCCTAGGAAATCTACCCCTATAGCTGTAAACCTTCAAGCCTTAATTCTACCAGGGACATTAATACCTTCTCATTTAAACATCTAGCCTTTGAACCTTGTTTTCCCTAGGATGGCTGCTAACCCTTGGGGTGCACAAGTGGGCCCTTTGGCTCTTGGAGGTAATCTACATCCACTTCCTAAAGGTGCTAGAGATGTGTTGCCCAAATTTTATGGTGATGGAAAGAAATCAACTGATGAGCACCTTAATGCCTTTAATACCTCATGTGTTGTCCTTGCTATGGCACATGAAGATGTAGCTGTGAGATTATTTGTGCAGACTTTGATTGATGATGCGGCAGACTAGTTTCATCATCTACCTCAAGGTTCTATTACTGACTAGAATCATATGCGTACTACTGTCGAAGATAGATTTAAATCCTCTGAAGATGAACATACTTTGTTACTTTAGCTAACTCAATTGAAAAAGGAGGTACAGGAACCCATGAGAGATTTTGTAGCAAAATTCAATAAGATAATTCATAAAATTCCTGCTACCAAGAGACCCAATGATGAAAACCATAAAGGATTATTTTTTAATGCAATGCCTCCAGAAATTAGTTTGTCTTTGAGGAGAAATAGAGTAGCAGATGTTGAGGCAGCTCAAAGACTAGCCATTGAACTAGAAGATGATCTTTTAGCTGCAAGAAAATGAAAAATTAGATCCATTGGTTCAAAAGCTAATCAATGATGTGATGACTCTCAAGAAACAACTTCCTAAAATGAACACTCCATACCAAGATATCCCAAGAAAATATCCAGGCCAAAATAGTTTTCAGGGAAAACAATTTACATTACCCTCAAGTCAACAAAGATTACAAATTGAAGCTCCACCTAAGAAAAACAACATGTGTGTTTTTCATCTCACCAATGATCATGAGGGAACTTCTTGCCCTGAAAATATTAGATATCAGAAGCTTGAAGCAGAAAAAGTGGCTTCTACTAATGTAATAATAGAAGAAGAATCTTCTGAGCAACTTGGCGACTTCGCAAATTATTACCTTGAGTATGAATCTGATTCTAATAGAGGTAATGACATCTTATTGACCTTAGAAGAGGCTTCCTTTTCGGTCTTGACCCGAGGGAAAAAGACTGGAGCAACTGAAACTCATGACAAGAATAAATGAAATCCTACACTAGCCAAGGAATAAAGGGAGAAAAGAGAAAGTGAAGGTAAGTCATCACCTATTGTAACAACTATTCCTCAAATCCTAAAGAAGGTTGCTGATTCAGATTCCACATTTGACATTGTTGAGTTTTGTAAGACATCAAGGATACAAATTTCTCCTGCAAAATATTTAAGAATGAATCCTGGTGAACTTAATAAGTTGATTGAGTATTTTAATCATTCGTCTCCTAACAAAGCAGCCAAACAGATCCATGAAGTCAAAGTATCAGAAGGCAATGAAATAGTTGCTCAACAGAAGAAGGAATCCTCAAAAGGTAAGAAAACAGAAACACAAAAATCTCATAGTCAGGAAGAGATACTTCAACCAGACCCAATCAAACCTAAACCCTCTTATAACCACAAGCTTGATCCATTTTATGTTTCTCTCTGTCTACATGGATTTAAGTTGAGTAACTGCATCATAGATTCAGGGGCTTCTGATAATATAATGCCAGCAGCAGTAGCAAAAGCTCTAGACCTTCCTTTAACCAAAACATTTGGCAAATGTTATTCCAAGGATTCAAAATAGGTACCCTTGGTGGTTCAAATAAAAGATGCCCAAGTGGCACTAGTTGCTTACCCTGAGAAAACAATTAAACTCACCATTCTAGTAGCGGATATCCCCACAAGCTATGGCATGCTTCTTAGTCAAACTTTCTGTCGAGACCTAGGAGGGGAAGTTAAGATGGATTGATCTCAAGCTGTGGTACCTATTGGAAAAGAGAAAGTAACCCTATTACCTGAAACAAAATCCAAATATACAGTCTTCCCATCTGATGACCCCAAATAAAAAAATTTCTAGCAACAGACAGATTTTGCTAACTATTTCATTATGTCTGAAGATGAGAAAACAAGTGAGAAGTCGTTGGGCGAAGATCTGCTATGGACTCTTGAGTTTGATGGAAGTTGTTCAAATGGATCTGGAGCTGGTGTAGTTCTCATATCCCCTGATGATCAAAAATTCCCTTTTTCTTATAAGCTCGCCTTTGAAAATACTAACAATATAGCTGAGTATGAGGCCCTACTTCTAGGCATAGAAGAAGCAAAAAGATTGAACATCAAGCTATTAAAAGCCAGGGGAGATGCCAAGTTGATAGTGAAATAGGTTAAAGGCATATTTTCAGTCAAAAATTTGAGGCTCAAGCATTATAGAAATCGAGTATGGGATGAAATCGAAGATTTAGATGCTTTTGGAATTGAAGCAATTCCCCGGGAACTGAATGATAGGGCAGACTCCTAGGCAGTATCAGCTTCTTTGTTAATTCCCCATTCTGATTTCATGAACAAGAAATATTTAGTGGAAATCATTCACAGACCAAGTGTCCTTGATAGTAATAACTCTTGGCAACTATTTAAAGATGATGCTCATATTAATGCTTTCTTGCAGAATGTTGAGAAGTTCTCTATGAACTATTTTGAAGGTTCAGATTTGGAATGCAAAGAATTTTTTCCTGATCCACCTGATGAAAGTGATGTGTTACAATTAAAAGGGAATATTATACCTAAAGGTTTAGTCGAGCTTGAAAAGCTTTTTGATAGAAAAGATACCTTCCTAGCTCAGGATTTAACATCTAAAGAAGATCCAAATGCTGATTATGAGAAGGTGAATCTAGGTGATAAGCATAATCCCTAAATCATTAATCTAGGAACCTGTTGTGATGAAAGTGAGAAAGCTAGATTCATAAAGCTCCTATCAGAATATATAGATATCTTTGCTTGGTCTTATGATGATTTGAAGACTTTTAGAAATGGTAAATACAAGCACCATATTACTTTGAAACCAGAAACCTCTCCTTTTAGGAAAAAATTGAGAGCGTATAATACAAAGGTTTCTGATGCAATATTCAGAGAAATAGACAAGATGCTTAAAGCTTGCATTATTTTCCCAATCCATCATTCCACATGGATGGAAAACATAGTGCCAATCAGAAAGAAAAAGGGAGAAATAAGGATTTGTGTTGATTTTAGAAACCTTAATCAAGAAAGTTTGAAAGATAACTTCGCTTTACCAATAATGGATCAAATCCTTCAAACAGTTGCTGGCTCAAAAATGATGTCTTTCCTAGATGGCTTCTCAAGTTACAATTAGATAGAATTTTTTGAAGAAGATCAACACAAAACAACATTTACAACACCATGGGAAACCTTTTCTTACAAAAGAATGCCTTTTGTCTTAATAAATGCTAGCACCACTTTCCAATGAGCTATGAGTTCAACCTTTGGTAATTTATTGGACAAATGTATCACAGTATACCTTGCTGATATGACAATGTTCTCTAGGAGATGGAAGAAACACCTGAAAGACTTGAGGAAAGTGCTTCAGAAATGTAGAGATCATGGAATCTCATTAAACCCCAAGAAATCAATTTTTGTTGTGACTGAAGGGAAGTTACTTGGACACATGGTCTCAAAAGAAGGAATCAGAATAGACCCAGAGAGAGTGAAAGCTATTCAGCAATTATGTCTCCCTATCAATAGAAATGGTATCAAATCCTTCTTTGGGAAGATCAATTTCCTGAGAAAATTCGTGCTAGATTTTGCAGAAGTTGTTAAACCTATGGCTAGGTTACTTAGTGAGAAGCAAAGTTTCAAATGGGATGAACCAGCATCAAAAGCATTCAAAGAGGTAAAAGAAGCTATTGCTAAAGCTCCATCCTTATTTCATCCTAATTTCAAAAAGGACTTTATAATGTATTGTTACGCATCTGAGCATACCATGTCCGGCATTTTGCTTCAAAAGAATGACCAAGGGGAAGAGATGCCTATCTCTTTTATGAGTGTACCTCTGAAAAAACATGAGCTCAACTATTCTCTATTTGAAAAACAAGCTTTTTTTGTTGTAAAAGCAGTAAAATACTTTAGGTACTATATTTTGTACTCTCATTCTATAGTGTATGTACCATCCACTGCTGTCAAGAGTATTCTCATGTAGCAAGATGTGGCAGTCAACAATCAAGCAACGTAGGTAGCAAAAGTTCAAGAATTTGACTTAGACATCCGACCAACTAAATTGATTCGAGGGCAAGGCTTGTGTAAGCTTATTGCAAAAGGTGAAAAAGAAGAGTCAAATCCCACTTGCTTGTTTATAGGTCTCCAAGATGAATGGTATTCAGATATTGCTTATTTTTTGACTTACGGAAGATGTCCTGATCACCTAAAAGGAAAGGACCAGCGAACGCTCCAACTCAGAGTAGCCAATTTTATTATAATTGATGATATCTTATACAAAAGAGGCTTAGATGGTATGTTTTTGAGATGTGTTGATACTGATCAGCAGGATAAGTTATTGAGAACCTTCCATGATGGAGCCTGCAGGGGTCATTTTTCATCAATAGCGACAGCATTTAAAATCTTGAGAAGTGGTTACTATTGGCCAGGTATGTTTAAGGCTTCTTACCATTGGGTTAGAAATTGTGAAAAGTGTCAATTGTTTACTGGGAAACCACAGTTAGCTGCCCTGCCTTTGAAACCAGTAATCATAGAAGAACCGTTTCAACAGTGGGGGTTGGATTTTATAGGACCCATTAATCTAGTTTCAAGTGTGAGACATACACACATACTCACTGCTACAGATTATTTTACTAAGTGGGTAGAAGCAGTTCCTATTAAAGTAACAACCTCACAAGAAGTATGCAGATTCTTGACAGAAAACATTTTGACCCGTTTTGGTACTCCAAGTAAAATAGTGACAGATAATGCATAGAATTTTTCATCCAGGGAAATTTAATTGTATTGCTACGATCATGGAGTCCAGTTGTCTCACTCTTCAAATTACTTCCCTCAAGGCAATGGGCGGGCAGAATCCACAAATAAAAACTTAGTTAATATTATGAAAAAATTGGTGGATGAAAAAGGAAGGGATTGGCACAAAATATTGTATGAAACTGTGTGGGCTGACAGAACTTCTCCCAAAAGAGCCATAGGTATGACACCTTTTGAGTTGGTATACGGAGTTGAAGCACAATTGTCTTTGCCTTTAGAATTGGCTACATTGAATTTGCTAAAAGCAATTGAAGATGAAGTGTTTCAATCTTCCATCAAAAAGAGAATATTGTACCTCCAAAGAATTAAGGAAGAAAGAAGGGAGCTAGTGGACCACATCACCCACCATCAGGCAAGAGTTAAAAGGATCTTCAATCAAAAGGCAAGGCTTCAAAAATTCATCAAAGGAGATCAAGTGTTGTTATGGGATAAGACGAGAGAACCTAAAGGAGCTTATTCTAAGTTTGAAAGTTTGTGGAAAGGCCCATTTATAATATATGAGGAACTAGGTTCCAATGCATTTAAGCTACAGTATCTTAATGGAGATGAACTTCCCCTGACCTTCAACGGATAGGATCTCAAGTTGTACCATCTTTGAGTCTGTTTTTTGCCTCATTGTAAATACCACCCTTTTGGCTTTTCCTTCCTTTCTTGTTTCATTTTGTGTGTCGTGTCATCATCTTTTGAGTCGATCTACAGCCCTAAGTCCCTGGGTTCATTCATTATCCTTTTAGTCTCATTCCCCAACAAGAGCCAATTATTAGAGCTTTTTTTTTTTTTTTCACAGCCTAGCATGTTTCGGTCCCAAGTGTTCCCATTGAAGTTGAACTTCAAGTTGTAGTTTACTTCAACTCCAGGTTCAAGGTCTCATTAGCCTGCCATGTGATAAGCACACTTTTTTTTCTTGAGTCAACGTTTGTAAACTTGAAGTCAAAGTTGATGTTGAAGCCTAATCACTCAAAACTTCAACTTCAACTTCAGTGTTGGCTTTGCCCGCTAACGATTTTTGTATGCAGATCAAAGATTGCCGAGCCATTGCAAGGTGGGTCCTAGCATAATATTTTCTAAGGCATCTGAAGTCATAAGCGAAGAAATTTAAGGTGGTACGTGTTCAGGTCTGGCAAGATTTGATGGAGTATTAACAAGGTCATTTCATGATTACTTGTTATGGGAAAATACGTGTGGATTTGATAGGGTATTTAAAATAGAACACCCATGGTACGTTTTCCAATGAATGTCACACAAACAAGTAATGATGGTATTTACTTGTTAAATCTATCCCGCGATCCTCTGTGCAAATCATTCCTTAAATGCATTCATTTTAGCCTTTCCCACTCATCTCATCTTCTCTAGAAAAATCTCGGTGCAATTGGGTAAGAAAGGGTGAATTTCAAGCTGTGTCTCTACCAAACTGTAAGTGCATCTCCATTTCCCTTTACATTTTGATTGTGCTATGCTTCGTTTGAAAGTATTTGAAGCCATGTGTTGTAGACTTGTTTTCATAACAATCATGACACTTTTTCGGCCAAAAATGCCCAAATTAGAGAAGCCGCCATTGCTCAGCTCCTTGCTTAAAATTTGCAATAGGTTTTTGGTTAATAAAAATTTATCTGAGGTTTTTGAAAGAACCAAAAACACCCAGTCGAGTCCCATCTACCAAAGGCTAGTTGATAGTGGTTTATTAGAAGCCCCCACTTTTCTCGTTGCAATCCCATGCCTAGAACTCATCCTCGAATGTGCAAACCATTATGACCCTATTGCAAGATGCATTACGAAGGTCTTAGGAGAAGTAATTGTTAAAATTAGCAGAACCAATGTCTATTCGGCCTTTAGGATTCCTCACAAGGAATCCTATGAACCATGGACATTCGAAGAAGCCAAGTGCCTTTATGCCAAAATGAAAAATAGCTATGAAACCAAGATAGCCCAGTCTTGTCTTTTGAAACCAGCAGATGGGGGTTCTAGATTGCCCAAGCCATTGACCGTTGAACATTTTATCAAGGAAGTCTCAGAGATTGTCCTCCTCCTGAATAGGATTAAGGGAAATGGACATGCATTCCAGTGGGAGTCCTGGATGTACTTCTTCATTTAGAATATAGTTGAGGGAGTCAAATTCATTGATTGGTCAGACTTAATAGCAGAGAACTTGCATAAGGGCTTGATAAATGTTACCAACTATGGTTCATTTTTCTTGTCCTCTTATCTAATCTAAATCTTAGCAGCATCTAAAGACTAGGACTATATTCCACATATACCTTGGGTAGATAACATGCCTATCTACCAATATTATAGAGATTTCCAGGAAGACATAGTATGCAAAGAGTTTGAGAAGGTCAATGATGTCTTTTTAGGGAAATTGGTATTTGAACTACAAGGTCGAGAAAATGATAGGATGTCAGAAGAAGCCATGCAAGTTGTGCAAATTTATGGTTGTTATTTCATTCAATTTCCTAGATTTACATAAATTAGAGTGGGTGGTTTTCGTGGTGAAACTTTGAAATTACCATGCTATTGTTCTAATTCTATAGTGTTGTCAAAGATGTGTAGGCAGTTTGCTTCTCTTGTTGAGTCCTTTCAAATTTCCAAAAAATCCTCTTCAGTGTTCTTCCCGATTGAAATTGGACATTATAGATGCCCCAGTTTAAAAGAAGCCATATTGTCAGCCAAATCATTAACCCACTTATGTCTTAAGTCTTTCTCCTCTCGGTCAGATTTTGACTACATCGACTTTACTAGAAATAGTGTTAAAAATGCAGTTTCTCTGTTTCATTCCCTGCAATTAGAGGATTTCTGGGTGAACTGTCATAATGAATTTGAAGTGAGGAAGAGGCTATGGTCACTCTTAACCATTAAGCAAGTCATCATGTTTAATGTGAAGTTAGATACTTATGGGCTGAAAGATGATGATTCTGAAGAGGTACTTGATTAGTTTTACATGGATCAGATTGAATACATGCCTATCCCTGAGATCAATTGGGAGAAAAGAGAAGAAAATGATGTATATGCCTATACCAAGGATGTAATAGTTAGAACTGCCAAATGGATAAAATCAAAGCCAGCGGCTACACCAAGCTTTTCTAACAAGTCTTCAAGAAGCAGATATAAAAGGACTACCCAAAAGCAAACTAATTGAAGTGTCCCTGATTCTGTTGCAGGTCCACTTGAAGTTGAACTTGAAGCAGTCCCGGAAACACTTCAACTTCAGGTTCAAGAGGACACTCCAAAAAGCAAAAGGATAACTCGCTCGAGCACAAAAAAGGCATCGATCGCTAGAAGCAAGAACACCATAACTATTGACCTCAAGGCAGTGGAAGATCCACCTATGGCAGACAATTTACCAGAATCTCAGAGTTTGTCACCAACTGCTGAGAATCAACAGAGTAATCTCACTCTAGTCAAGTGTTCCTCAACTACAGAAAAAGATCAGACAACACCTAAGTGGCTAGAGACATCAATGGAAAAGAAAAGAGCCATAGTCCCAATATCCATGGTAATTGATGATCTAGTTAGAAAGTGCCTTAGTAAAATGCCTAAGGTAAAGAAAGTGAGAATAGAAGCGAGGACTAATTTTGATAAATCTTCAAGACGATGGGTAGCAGAGATAGCTACACCACCAGTCAGAAGCTCTCATGATTCCATAGCTCCTCAAGATTATCAGATAACCAAGGTTGACCTAGGAAAGGGAAACCACGAGATAGATATGAAATTCTTTGAGGCATCCAATAAGAAGATTGCGGAAAGAGTGTGGAAAGACGGGTAGGATAAGCAGGAAATGAAAGAAACAATTAAAAACATGGCTAAATATGTTAATGCTATCCTTCATCCTAAGGCTAAGACAATTAGTGAAATGTCTGCAATCATTGATGTATCCTCTATAAGAAATCAACAATCTCTAGAAAATTTGCACAAATGTAAAGCGGTGGCAAAAATAGCAGGCAAATGGGTTTTGGATGTTCTGCACAACACTGTAAAACACATAGGTCACTTAGACAAAGCCTCAAAGGAGATATTGAACATTTCCAAAAATGTGGAAACAAGCAATTAGGGATATGAAAAAGAAAGGAACAACTAGTCCACAATAGTCGTGTGGTTGGAAGATGTGCAAGAACTCAGTTTATAGAAATTTCAGGCAGAATGCCCTAGAGCCGATGTTGATGAAAAAGCCCTGTATGTCATCAAAGACTGTATTGAATGGAGAAATGAAGTACTGACACAGGGAATATCTGAGATCAAAGAAGCTCTACAAGAACTCAGAGTCATTCAGTAGATTATCCAGAATGATCTTAAATGGTTTGCCAAGCAGTTCATGGAGAGGGATGATGACTCCATTGCCCAATCAGATGAGATAATCAAAGAAGCACAAAAGAAATTTCAAGAGTGGCAAGATAAAAAGATGCCAGCTAAGCAGGACTTCTCCAATGTGGCGCATATTGAGGCTATGTTGATAATCAACTTAAAGCACCTGGAGATGCACGAAGAAAAGGTCGCCAAGCTGAGGAAAATAAAAGAGGTTTGGAAGCAGAGATTCACCTACATCGGCTTACCACACCAATCGGTTATTTTGGCCTTTTCAGTTGCTTATGAGACATGGAAAATAGAGAAAGGTGGAGCCAGTGGTGACAGTGTTGTATGAGCAAGACAAGTGGTTACGCTTGAAAGTGTTTAGTTATATTTTTTTGGCCATTTTCTTTCAGTTACTTTTTTCAAGATTTGAGTTTCTTTGCAAGAGACGATTAACTCCTGGCGGGGTAATTGTCGCTTTGGTCCAGCCCCATGCCTATAAATGTAATAATTAGTATTGTTTAAGGGGTTAGAATTTCTCCAACAGACCGATAGACAGAACTACTTTTGTTTATGGTTTTATTTCCAGTTTAGAAGTAACATTTCAGAATTTCAACAGATACATGAAACTCTACAGTTTGATTTTGGGTTGAAAGCTTTGTAAGTGGATACTATTATCTGGTTATTTTTTGATATTTCTATAGATATTATTTAAGCTTTTAGTTGTGCCTATTATTGATTTTGAAATTGTCAACTCTGAATTTGGAAATTCTGTGAGAAATTGGTTTATGAAATTTGCCTGCTCGATGATTTAATTTTCAATTATGTGGATCATTTTGATAATTAAAATCAAGTGGTTCTTTTGCATTAAAGTTTGTTTCATATTGATGAGATGAAATAATTTTTTTCAACACCTCCAACAGATTACATTCTTGGAAAGTTATTCTGTTGAGTTTATTTGGTTAAAACTTTCACTACAATAAATGTAGTTGTGCCTGTTTCCATTGAAGAAATTTTAAGTAGAGAATTCCTAAGTTCCTCGGATAGGAATTCATTTGTTAGTTTACATTCTTTTCTTTGTTTTGATATATGAAAATTTATGGGAAAAACTTTTCACTAACACACTGTATCATGGAATTGGTCCTAGGTTAAATCCACACACCCCAACCCAATGGTTGTGAAAACATGTGACACCTCTTTTGTCTCCTTCACCCCTCCCCTCGAGCCAAACTGAGAGGAATCTAACACCTCCTCTTCCTTTTCCTCCATTCTCCCCCCAAAAATTCAAAACCTTCTCTTTTATCCTTCGTTTGGGGTGGTCTATGTCCTCTGAATCTGAACCCTCCTCTTGTGAGGCCCCAGCTTTCAGCTTCCTCTTAGCATTGGACTTAGCCAACCTCCTCGACCTCCTCCTTCCCCTTCTCCCTTCCTCCTCCAACTCCTTCTGTTCTCTCTCTTTCCCTAAATCTTCTCTCCCTTTCTTTCTTGAAGGAGTCAACTTCAATTCAACAAGGGACCTACTCAATGAAGGCTGTGGGGTAGGGGCATTGGGGCTTGTGATCCTAAGGGGAACAAGTTGGGGCCGAGGGTCTGGATGGGTAGGAATATCAATTTCCAAAAACCTAGGGGGGACAAGGGAAAGATGAAATTGATACAATTGGAACATTAACCCTTGGTGTAAAATGGCTAAATTAATACCCTTCTTCATTTTTTCCTTAAGATCAGTCACTGAATCCACTAAATCATGCAATAGAAAAAATGGAAAGGAAATACTATCACGATGTCAAAAATGGTTTAAGAGAGGAAATTGGTAGTAATAATAGACACCATACCTCCCTTCCAGAGTTAAGTACTTCATTAGCATCAAATAGAGCTCATTCCATGGCTTAGGGAGCTTCTCTCGCATAAATCCACCTCTATGCCAAATTGGTTCCTCCCCCTCAAAAAAGAAGCACTACAAACTCTCTTAATTATCCACCCTAGTCACCTTTTGCCATTTCCTTCCCTTCATTGCCAAACCCATCACCAGGGAGATGACTTCCTTAGAGATGTGGAGAGAGATACCATTTATTGTAACTCCTTGGTCCTCTTAAGAAATAACAAACTACAAAGAGCAGTTTTCATCATGCCCATTTAGCACCTCCATAAATGGAATGAAGCCTCCTTCCTTTAGCATATTCCACACCAACAACTTCCTAGCATTCTCCTCTATCATGGACGACTCAATTCGCATAAGGTCACCACTAGTCTCTACAAGTTTTCCTAAGCCTCTCTTCTCCTTCCAAGCCCAAAAATAATTGCTTAAAATAACTTCACACATAGGTAGAAAAATAATATCCCTTAAGTGAACATAATGACCATAATTGTTAGTAATTATAGTAGCGTCCCTTGTAAAAATTAATGTCACATGTCAACCCCCACTATCTTTCTCCCAATCTTTTCCATCATTCCCAATACACACAACCCATTTAAAATTTGAGTCTTTTCTCATCCTGGTGTATGAGAACACACATAAGAAAATCAGTAAAATGCCTTTCATCTCAGACTTCAAAAATCTTTCTTTTTTGGGCCATGCAAATTTATTATTACAAGTACCATTTCCATCACTCCTTGCCATCTGTCCTTTATAACTTTCTCCTACCTGCCAACTTAGCAATAAGTCACAAAAATTTAAAATAATTCTCTAGCTAGGATTCATCATGTTTAATTTCTTGAGTCACTAAATCACTTACCCAATTTGGAAAAGCATTTAATTCCCCCCAACATCTTAGTCCTATCACCTTTAAGCCTAACACCGCCATCCCATCTACCACACTGTTTCCCTCTTGAAAGATATCTTTCAAATTAATCCTGTTTAAAAAAACTAATAGGTGTATGATGTCTTCTATAACATGTTTAACAACCCATCCTTCCCTTGTGTTACCTTTAATAGTTTCAATAATGATTTTTGAATTGCCCCAATCTCCACATTTCTCCATCTCACACTTATTAGCAACTTTAAATCCCAATAAAGAGTCATCACTTCCATAGTATTATTAGACACATTCCCTAGTTGTCCAAAATAGGCAAATAACATCCTTCCCTTACTAGCCCTGACCATACTACCTCTCGTTGAACCCTCCTTTCCGGCAACACCATCAAAATTGAGCTTAACCCAATTCTCAAGTGAGGGTTTCCATTGAGTCCTCTTCTTGGCCAACATATTGGAATTATCTATTTCCATAATCCCCTCCCGCAAGTTCCAGCCCTTGGCCACTCTGACATCCAACACACTAGGGGAGAATGTTAGTTTTCTCCACTTACTGCAACTCATATTCTCAACAATAAGTTTGTAGATCTTATCCACAACAACCTCCTCCCTTCTTTCTTCATTCCTGAATACTCTATTATTTCTCTCCTTCCAAATACCCCAACAAACATGGGGAGGAGGGACAACTTTCCACAAACTGACAAGGAAGGGGTGGGCAAAAGGGCCTTGCCAATTCTCCACAAACTGCACTAGATCCTTGTTAAACACCTAGTTGACCTCCAGCTTCTATAAAAGCCTCCCCCAAATAGTGAAAGCATAGCTACAATGAAGGAACAAGTGAGTAATATTCTCCTCCACCTTCTTACACAAGTAGCATCTATTGGATAGTTGAAAACCCCATTTCATTAGGTCATCAATAGTGAGAATTTTCCCATGGATGGTGGTTAATCTTTTGGATTAAATAATTGAACCATATATTCCCCCAGTCATTAGGTTCTAAATTTTTATCAAACATTAGTTTGTAAGCTGATTTATAGAGAATTCTCCCAACGAAGTGGCCTTCCAAATGAACTCATCATTCTGATCCATCCCTGGGATTTTGTACCCTTCAAGTAGTCCATTTAGCTATTCCCTCAGGTCCCCCTCCAACCAAAGCATTATGTTGCAACTCCACCTTTCTCCACTTCTTTCCTAGGCCAATGAAATCAGCAACCATACCCCCATACTCCTAGAGGTGGCTTTGAAGGGGTCTAAACTTCATTCTTGACAATAATTTATCAATAAGCCATGGGTCCTCCTACAAGTTAATCTGATTATCATTACCCACCAACCACATTACACCATCCTTCAACCATGTTTCCCCATATTTTATATCCTATAGGAAGATCATTTTCCAAGTGCAATGAGAAAATTTCAGGTTCCCCAAGTACTTGGCTTTCAAAATATTGCACCAGTTGGCCTCCTCCTTCATCAAGTTCTACCCCACCTTGGTGAGCAACACATTATTCAAATCATATATCTTCCTTACCCAATTCGTCTCTTCTTTTAAGTTTACAAATTGTATCCCAATTTACTAAGCTCAACCTATTCTTCTCACTTCCTCCCGACCAAAGGAATTTAAGTTGTATTTTTTCCAATTTCTTTGCCATAATCTGGATAATTTTGAATAGTGAAAGGAAATAAATAGGTAATCCCTCGAGGGAGGAAACAAGAATTTGAAGTTTACCCTCACTACTTCAAGTTTTTCCTTTCCACCCAATCAACTTCTTTTCCATCCTCTCCAAAATGTTATTCCAAACATTATTGTAACATCTTTCACAGTTAGGGGGAGGCCCAGATAATTGTCTGGCACCAAAAAAATATTACACCGCAAAATATTAACAATCCTTCTATATATATTAGCGGGGTGTTGAAGAAGAACACTTTACTTTTGTCCAAGTTAATTTTTTGTCATGCATTGTCCATATATATCTTCAACACATACTTCCAAGCTCTGGTTTCACCCACCAAGGATTCCCCACTAATGAATGTATTGTCCACAAACTATTGGATCACCTCGAGTGGAAGTGTGGATGCCGGCTTAACACCTTTAATCACCCCCTCTTCCATATTTCTCAAGACCACCCTTCCCAAAACTTCAACAACCATGATAAACAGATAGGGGGACATAGGGTCACCCTATCTAAGTCCCCTCTCCCTACCAAAATTCCCCCAAGATGAACCATTCACCATCACCGAGTAATTGACAATTTCAACCATTGATTTGACCATCTTTATAATCTTTTGACTAAAACCAATTTTAATCATAACTTCATGTAGGAAAATCCAATTAATCCTATCATAGGCTTTAGAAATGTCAAGTTTCAAAGCCATACCTAGATTACCACTCTTTTCCATAGAGTGCAAAACTTAAAAGCCATACTTGGATCAACACATAATTTGTTTTAATCATTAATTTTTATGCCTGGATTTGGAAGCCTAGCTAAATAAGTGACAAAAAGAGAATAAATTATTGAGGAGAGTGTTCTCTTTTAAGTGACATATAGATATGTAACCAATCTCAAGCCTAAACTTGTCACCTAATTCCAATGAAATAGGACCTTTAACATCTATATCAAAATTGACTTTGCTTCCACTTAGGAAATGAAATAATGGTTAGAAGATCATCTCAATTCTTGAATATTGTATGGTGGGTAAACAAAAACATAGTCCACTATTGGAAATATAAGAGTAGTAACTAAGAGGGGGATCAGTGAATTAGTTACCACTAAAATAAATCCTAGATCCCTTAGATGTTAACTATAAAATTCAAACGGATAAAACTAATTATTGTTGATACTTGATAAACACACAAAAATTGTTGTAACTCGATAAATGCAGAGTGTGAATTACTTTAACAGATCCTGAGATGTTATTAGTAATTACTTGCAAGCATGAAGGAATTAACATGAACACATGAGACACTAGGATTTAACGTGGAAACTCAAGTTGGGAAAAACCACCAATGTAACTGGTTACTCTTTTTCACTCTTTTGAAGTGAGCCCTATTAGTAGCCAACCCTGTTAAAGGTTACAAAACACACTATTAGGTGTGACCCTGTTAAAGGATTTAATCACCCTATTAGGAGTGACCTTGCAAAAGGTCTTGAAACAATTCACTGGAATTCCCACCTTGTTAGAGGATTTACAAATGGTTGTTAAACTAACTCTGTTAAGAGATTTTAGTTCACTACTACAATGGTTAGAGAGTAATAATGAAATGGCCTGATTGTGATGCAACTGAATTATTGATTATAGATCTCTACTCTAGTTCATACTTGATCCTTCTTGATCGAATAACACTTTTTTGCTCCACAAGGATATCTGCTTATCCTTCGACTTCACTTCCTCCACTTATCTCTTTTAGCTAATTCAATTTTCATCTTACACACTTTGAAATCACAACATGACCTTTTATTTATATCTTCTAGATTGTCAAGTTGGCTCAAATACAACTTAGAATAACCAATATTCATCACCTCAGTTGGCTAGAATCAATAAGTAAAATAATTAAGCTTTACATGCCAAAATAAGAAAATCCTTTGGAAGCCAACCCAACTTAGTAGAAACTAATTCTAAATTGATTTCTTATGTTAACCAATAGAAGCTCAATTAACCCTACAAACTTGCAAAATTCCTTTGGTAACCAAGTGAACTTGGTTAGCACTGACTCTGCTCAACTTTCCCTTTGTTAACCGAGTGAGCTCGATTAACACTCTTTTCTACTTGACTTCTTTTGATACTCAAGTGAGCTCGATAGAAATTTCCTTCTACATAGAGTAAAATCAGGAACACTTGGTAGACTAGGAAAACTATCATCATTGAACAAGTGAGTTTGGCCTACACTATCTATAAACTGATATGACATTTGTGTAACATCAAAGATAACACACAATTAATCAATTATATCCAAAAATCTCCCTATTTGGCATTGATGGCAACACAATATGTCATAGCATAATGAAATTTTGAGAACAAGACTCCCTTTGTCAGAAAGTTTCTCCCTCTTTGATTTTATGCAAAAAACTTCTCTTTTAGTATTCTCCCTCTATGAATGAACTTCTTAACTTCTCCCTCTACAAAATTTTATAAAGATATAATAGTAGACTTCTCCCTCTTTGACAACACATGCCAAAGACAATTCTTAATAGTATCAATGTACCTTGAGTACAGATTCATCTACAATATGTCCTTGTCAATACTACGACAACTAATTGATCTTCAACTTGGTTCATGTTGATGCATCACTAAACTTTATGTAGTGAGCTTCAAATAGGGGAATGACCCCTAGCTTGCCTCTTAGATACAAAAATGCATCCTTGGGTAATGGCTTGGTGAATATATCTGCAATTTGTTCTTTTGTATGCACATATTCCAATCTGATTTCTTTATCCTGTACTAATTCTCATAAAAAGTGATATTTTATGGCAATGAGATTTGTTTTGGAATGCATCACTAGATTCTTTGATATGTTAATTGCACTAGTGTAATCACAATACATTACAATTGGCTCTTTGATTTCAACCTTCATTCCTTTCAACAACTATTTGAACCAAACAATGTTAGAACAATTCACTACTGCTGCTATATATTCTACTTCTGTTGTAGATTGAGATATGCAGTTTTTCTTCTTACTTGTCCAAGATACTAGCCTTTTACCAAGAAAGAATGCTCCACCACTGGTGCTCTTTTTGTCATCAAGATTTCCTACCCAATTAGCATTAGTAAATACTTTTAAGTCAAGGTTGCCTCCAAGTTTGTACCATAAGCCATAGTCTTTAGTACCTTTCAGATATCTTAAGATTCTTTTGATTGCCATCGTGTGGTTTTCTCTAGGTTTAGCTAAGAATCTTGCCACTAGCCCAACTACCAAGGCAATATCAAGCCTTGCATGTCCCACACACTATAATTTCCCAATCATTGATCTATATAAGATCTCATCTACTTCTTTGGAGTCATCATCTTTGGTAAGCTTAATTCCAGTACACATGGGGGTTCCAACTAGTTTTGAATCCTCCATTCCAAATTTCTTGAGTATTTCTTTGATATACTTAGATTCAGTGATATAGATGCCATTTTTGTTCTGCTGTATCTGCAATCCAACAAAGAATTTTATTTCACCAAACATGGGCATTTCAAATTCTTTATTCATTTGTTCTGAAAATTCTTTGCATAGGTCACCATTTCCTATGAATAGGGTATCATCCACAAATATTTTTGCCAACACAATCTTCTTATTTGGTCCTTCCTTGATTTATAGGTTGTTGTTATCATTTGTTCTTCGAAAACCAATTTGTATCAAATAGTTATGTAGTCTTTCATACTAAGGTCTAGGAGCTTGTTTGAGACCATATAGGGCTTTGTGTAATTTACAGACCATGTCCCTTTTTTCTGGATCAACAAAACCTTCTGGTTGTTCAATGTAGACTTTCTCATCAAGAATTTCATTTAAGAATGCAAATTTAACATCCATTTGATATACTTTGAATCCTTTGTGAGTGTAACGCCCCGCCAAGGGATCCAAAAGAATTAACCTAAAGTTTCACTAAGTTTGCTAAACATTTTTTTTTTTTGAAGTAAGAAAGTATAACATACACATCAAACACATAGTAGCGGAAGCAATAACATGTAATCATCGACAAACATACATTGTAAGTTACATTTCTTAAAGATCCCAAGACGTTGAGTCACATTTAAATTTAATTAATTCTAAGTCTAACAACTATCACATACATATGAAAGAAAAATCAGAAAATCCCATGTCCATAATATACATTTGTTCCAAATGCCTCTCGGCAAATTAATTCGGAATGCTCAATCATCCACTATACAAGTCACAGGGTATGAAAGGCTTAAAAGAATATACATATGTAAAGATAAAGATACAACATCCTCAAATCCATTATACAAAGTACAGTAAAAATATATGAAACTATTCACCATACTTGATACATCCATACATCCATAATGATAAAACATCTATCATAAAATCTAACCATCCATCATAATAATCCAAGAACATAGTGAAGGTAAATGCCAATCACGAAAACTCCAGCCACGGTGACCACAGAACGGATCTCAATGGTAAGAGTAAAAGCACTACCACCCGACTGCGTGGAACCTAAATGGTCCACTCCCACCGCGCTGAGGAGATAGTCTCAAGTCCCAAATAGGATAACAAAACCTATAATCATAAATACTCTCTAAGTCCAGGAAATCCTATAAGTATGCTAACTCAAGGGTTCCTAAAATGATCAACATCTAAATCCCAGAGGTACCACAAGACACGTAGGAAACCTAATATGCAAGCGGAAAGTGTCATCGCAAAAGTCATATAGAAGTTACCCGAGCAATCCCTTAGGAATCTCGGGTCCCTACTGATCCTGCGGCCACTAGTATCCTCTCGTACTGACGAGGCCTACTATAGAATGCAAGGTCGTAACCAAGCATTCTCTCTACCCCATCCTAGTCTGTACTAGCACTCAAGGCATGGGAGAGAACATACAATTATCTTATTAGGTTCATTTTCCCTCATTTAGTGTAAATGTTTTCACTTATTAAAACAACTTACAATGGGTTACTCCAGGCAGCCTCTTAGGTCCCCGATCCCCATTGCAAGCCACTTCCCGACTCTACACATAGATAACCTACCCTAGGCTCATGAAATCATAAATCAAAGAATCATAATAAAACCACCTCTATCCTATACAAGCAACTGAAAAACATCATAAAAGATAAGCCACAAAATTACATCAGTTCTTCATGAGCAACAGATAAGCATCCAATAATAATCATATGATCACGACAATTCTCTATTAGCAACTGAAGGCATCAATGATAAATCACGAAATCCAATGGTTCTCCAATGAGCAACTAGAAAGTATCCCAATAGTAAATTACAATACTGATCGAAGACTCCAAAATGGTCAAGTCAAAACATGACATCATCAAGAACATAACAAACACTTCAGTCCTTTCAAGCGACTGAAAAGCAATCCAAGTATAACTGATCGAGACTCAAAAATGGTTATCAATATAACTGATCGAGACTCGAAAATGGTTAAGTTAGGTATCTCAACTACATACATCTCAGCTTCACACAAGGAAACTGGAAGCAATAACAAACAGTAAACACAATCATGTCATAGAGCACTTCTTCACATTACCATGGTCGGGTTAAGATAGATCGAGACCAAATCATCATGACATCACATTCACAACCCCGAGCCTCTGGTAACAACCTAAACTGGTCAACGCTAAACCAACCCCATAACACTCAAAGCACAAAGACAACATCAAAGTCTCAGAGATTGGATTTGAAAGTATATTATTGAGTTAAGGTAAGGTTTATGTTTCAGTTTAATGTCGAATTCAGGTAACTAAGTTTTCATAACTACCCCTTATGATTAACCCATTTCTATAATAACTTCCATTAAATCAATAATCCAAATCTATAATTTAGTCAAATAATATTCATTATTAATTAGCTTTAATTAAACTAATTTTAATTAAATTAATCAATAATTGCTTGTTCTACTTACTTATCTTAATCTATTCATTAATTGTTAATTTATTAATATTAAACCAAAATTATTAATAAATTAATATATACAAACTAAGTTAAATGCATTTAATATTTATCTATTAAATATTAATAAAGGTAAAACTATTATTAATTAAAATATATTATAATTTTATTAATTAAAAATTTTAATTAATAATAAAGATTGTTTTTTTTTTTTTTTTGTAAATAATATAATTTTAAAAAATATATTTATAAAGATAAAACGTACAAGGTATATAAACTGTTGGCTATTCCAGCCGACGGCTTGCTGCAGTCCTGCGGACGCAGGGCCTGCGGTAGTAGGTACATTGTACCTGCAGTCACAGTACCTGCGACGTAGGTACTGTCGGCTAGGCCGACCGTGGGGGTGGGCACGAGGTAAATCCCTCCCCCCCACTAAATTTATACTTTTTAGTTTTATATATGATTTAATTTTAAAAACAATGAATTTGTTTTAAACAATTTTCTTTTCTTTTTTTCTTTTTTTTAATTGAGATTTAATTTTGCTTAAATATAAATATATATATAAATAAATATATATAAATTTATAAATATACTAACTCAATTCCTCTTTAATATATTAATATATAAATATATTAAAGAATTGCCTTTTTTTTTTATACATTGGTATAGAAATATAAACAACCATCCGAACTTCTAATCTAGAATATCGGTATTAGATTCAACCCTTTCCCATTTAAATCTCATGTATACAGAAGTTTATAAACAAGCATCTGATAAATTCCAATATCATAATGTTTAAACATTCATCATAGAGAATTCAGGTTTACAATCCACAGACACGAAGAAGACAAGAAATAAGAAATTTGCGTAAATAATCAGCGATCAAAACACAAGACCCTACCTGATCCTGATGCTAATATGCAATCTCCAGGAATTGTAAGAGAATTCGCTCCTCTCAATAACCTTCTTCTGGAAAACTTTCTTGGTATCAGCCTTCTAAAATTCACTTCCAAAAGTAGTCTCCCAAAAATTCCCGTCCAAAACGTGTCCCAATTCGTGTCCCCTAAGAATGAACTCCCAAAGTTGTGATAAGCAATTTTCTCCTCAAATCGGGGCACTAATTGTGCGTTCACCCGAGAAGACTCTTTGCACAACTAAGTTAACTCCCAAATTAACCTTTATTATCTTTTCTTTTATTTTGCATTCATCTTTCATGCACATTAAGTTGAATTATAAAATAACTTTATTTAATAATCCACTTGACTTCTATTTTAAATTAATTTATTACTTTAATCTCATGTGCACTTTATGAAATTAAAATAACATTATTATTTTCTATTATTTAATCTTTTAATTTAATTCTCATATTTAAACTCATGCTTAGATCATGCGATCTAGAATTCTTAATAATTTAATATCTTTCAACTTTTAATTTATTTTAGAACTTAATTGATAACATATTTAATTAATTTAATTAACAATAATATTTAGCATTTATTTAAAAATGAACTCTAAATATATTATTATTATTAAATTAAATAAATATTATCCTGTTCTAAATTTATCTTTGAACTTTAATCTCCAAATTTAGTTCTTTTATTTAATTAATTTCTCAATTAATTAAATATTAAAGATATCAAAATAATTCTCTATTAAATTAAATCATTAATTAATCTTTTTAATTAATTTCTTTTATTTTAAACTTATGCACGCATCATGCAATGTAGAATCTTTTTAATAATTTAATATCTTTTCCTCTTCTTAATTCATTTTAGAAACTTAATTAATAAAATATTTATTAATTCAATTAATAATAATATTTAGCATTTATTTAAAAATGAACTCTAAATATTTTATTATTAAATTAAATAAATATTATCACATTCTAAATTTAAACTTTTAACTTTTATCACCAAATTTAATTCTTTTTATTTAATTAATTTCTCAATTAATTAAATATTAAAATGTCATAATAATTTTTCCATTAAATTAAATCATTAATTAATCTTTTAATTAGACTTAATTAATAAAAATTACACCAAAGAGTCATAAAGCAACATATGAAAACCCATCATTGCAAAGCATATACTAAATCAAACAAAATGGTTATAATCACGAATTAACGTTATTTGACACATTCAGAGGGTACTGACTCAAATACTTGTCCTAATTTTCAATTAGGACAAATGGCTTAAAGGTATGGAATTTGGACTTAAGAATTTATCTCCCCTCTCTTACCATTGAGATAATGCGATAGGGTACGCTCATCCTGGCAATTCAGGGAAGTCGATACCCGGTACCTGCAACCTGCATAAAATCCACGCATGTACAAACACAATATTCTAAGCTAAAAAAACAATGGCAAGAACCGGTGCATCGTGTAGATCTCGACTAGTAGGTGACTACGACTCCCTTCCTTAACCACATCAGAAACACCATACATAAATAAAACAAACACGCACACCATACATATGCAGTATGGGGTAAGTATCCATAAGAAAGCACATGTGATAGTAAACCATCTAACTAATCATCATCGATAACTGAAAACATTGAATAATCATCATACATGCATGAAATATAGAGTACCAAGTAATCTCATCATATAATAAACTGAGTGTAAAACAACATCTGATGATCTCTAAAATAATAATACTAATCATCAAACATAAATTGGCCTAAAAGAGTTTGGCAAGGATGACAGAAATGCGACTTAGGGGCAGGCACTACATCCACCCCCCCTAGACTTAGGCTTACTCCTGGAAGCCTACAACAAAAGAAAAGCTAAGGACTCACTGTGCGGGTCCCATTGGACCCTTTCCCCTTGTAGGAGGATATGACTCCACTGAGAACACTGCAACACAGTTAGAGCAATATGATTCTGGTTTAATAGTAAACCAAAAACCATATTGATCCAACTTTCATCCTTTAACATATACTAAAATAGATTCCCTAAAACATTCTAAACAAGGATCAACATCCCAAATTCATTGGAAAATATACAAGTTATGATGTATAGATAAAAGATACATGTTTTGAAAACAGGATATTTTCAATTTTCAGTTTACCTATAATTTCAGTTTAAGTATAATTTCAGTTTTGAAGTTTTGAGTGTTGAAGTATGAATAAAATAGGTAACTAATAGTTTATATACTATTTCAGTTCAACTAGCTTCAAGTTTTAGTTTAAGGTTTGCATTTTTATTCAACTAGTTAACACTAGTGGCGTTCCAATATACCCAGAGCTCCCAATGTAGAAACTTGGGCTTTGATACCAGATGTAACGCCCCGCCAAGGGATCCAAAAGAATTAACCTAAAGTTTCACTAAGTTTGCTAAACATTTTTTTTTTTTGAAGTAAGAAAGTATAACATACACATCAAACACATAGTAGCGGAAGCAATAACATGTAATCATCGACAAACATACATTGTAAGTTACATTTCTTAAAGATCCCAAGACGTTGAGTCACATTTAAATTTAATTAATTCTAAGTCTAGCAACTATCACATACATATGAAAGAATAATCAGAAAGTCCCATGTCCATAATATACATTTGTTCCGAATGCCTCTCGGCAAATCAATTCGGAATGCTCAATCATCCACTGTACAAGTCACAGGGTATGAAAGGCTTAAAAGAATATACATATGTAAAGATAAAGATACAACATCCTCAAATCCATTATACAAAGTACAGTAAAAATATATGAAACTATTCACCATACTTGATACATCCATACATCCATAATGATATATCATAAAATCTAACCATCCATCATAATAATCCAAGAACATAGTGAAGGTAAATGCCAATCACGAAAACTCCAGCCACGGTGACCACAGAACGGATCTCAATGGTAAGAGTAAAAGCACTACCACCCGACCGCGTGAAACCTAAATGGTCCACTCCCACCGCGCTGAGGAGATAGTCTCAAGTCCCAAATAGGATAACAAAACCTATAATCATAAATACTCTCTAAGTCCAGGAAATCCTATAAGCATGCTAACTCAAGGGTTCCTAAAATGATCAACATCTAAATCCCAGAGGTACCACAAGACACGTAGGAAACCTAATATGCAAGCGGAAAGTAATCATACCATTTGAATTCCTCAAAAGCTTCTGATTTTTCTTTTAGATACATAAAAATTATCATTCTAGAGTAATCATCAGCAAAAAGAATGAAAAAAAATTCTCTAGTATAAGTTTCTATTCCAATGGTTCTACATAAGTCAGTATGCACAATTTCCAAGACATCTTCTGGCTGATAGTTTTTGCTCTTAAAACTAGTCTTTCCCGTTTTACCAATTTGGCAATTCTTGCATAATCCAACATTAGGTTTTTTCAAACTAAGAAGACCTCTTACTCTTCTGAGTTTGTTAATCTTGACCATATTATCATAGTTCACATGACATAGTCTTCTGTGCCATAACCAACTTTCTTCTACTTGAGAAATGAAACATGAACAATCACCAAGATCAAGATAAAATAGGTTACCTTTTGTTTGATTGCCTGATCCAATCAAATTTCCTTGGTTATCCAATAGTCTTCCCTTGACATTCATGAATTCTACCTTGAATCCAATGTTGTTTAGCTGTGCCACACTCGGTAAATAATGTTTTAGTCCTGCAACCCAATATGCATTGTCCCATACAAGATCATTGGTTAATGAGATTCAACCTTTCCCTTTTATGCAACAAGGTTCATTGTTTCCAAACCTACACTACCTCTGTCATACTGTTCAAAATGTTCAAACTTAGTTTTGTCTCCAATCATATGGTGAGAATATCCACTATCTATGATCCATCTGTCATTTTTACTAATGTCAGAGACAAGTGCCATCTTGTCTCCTTCATCATCAGATTCATCTTTTACAGCAATATACACTATTTCATCTTCACTATTATCAAAATCTTTAGCAATAAAATAAGTTTCCTTACCTTTGTCTTTGTAGGATTTGTGACCTTTGAATTCCTTCTTGCCTTTTTACTTGTGGCTTTTATTTTCTTCCTTGCCTTCTTTATTTGGACACCTAGCAGCAATATGACCAATTTCTTCACAAGAAAAATAGATTAGAGGGATTTTACCTTTGTACTTTCCTTTGCTCCCAAAATATTTCTTTACAAGTAGAGCTTCAACAATTTCAAGATCACTATCTGAACTTTCTTTAGTTTCTTCTTCTCTTTCTGATTGATTATCTTTTATTTTCTTGCATTTTTCTTTGAGTGAGAGTTTAGCTTCAAATGTAGATTCAATATTTTTGGATGCAAGAACATAGTTGTCAAAGTTATTTAGTTCAAAAACTATCAATCTTCCTACTAGGGCATCCAAACCTATCTTGTTATTTGGATCACATCTCTTTTCTTGAATAGCATATACTTTAATTGCATAGATGGGGAACAAAGTTTTGGGTACTTTACTTATAAGAGTTTCTTCTTTGATTTCTCCTCGAAATGCTCTAATTGCACTAATGCTGGCCTTGATTCTTTCCACATATTTTGCAACATTTGCATCTTCTCTCATCCTCATTTGATCAAATTGTCCCCTAAGGCTTTTTTCTTTGGCTCTTCTTACATTTTCATCACCTCCATAGATTTTTTTTAATTTTTTCCACATATCAAAAGCAGTTTTATAGTCTTTGACCTCATCAAATTCAACATAACTGAGGGTAGATGTAATGTCAATCATCATGATGTTATGATTCTTCTTCTTAGCAATATCATCAATTGACAATGTTCTAGTGGGAGTTTTATATTCTTCATCAAAATACTTGCATCTTGAATCACTGATGGTAGATAGATGAAGCCTCATAAGTCATTGCCATGCTACAAAGTTGTCTCTGTTCAGCTTTGGAATCTCTCTCTTGTACGACATCCTGATCTTTAGCTTAGGTCCTTGAATGTTCTCTATAATCACCAAAATCTTTGATACCAATTGTTGGAAATATAAGAGTAACTAGGGGTAGGGGGGTGAATTAGTTATGACTAAAATAAATCCCAAATCCCTTAGATGTCAACTATAAAATTTAAACTAATAAAACTGATTACTACTAATACTTAGTAAACACACAAAAATTGATGTAACTCAGTAAATACAGAGTGTGAATTACTTTAACAGATCTTAAGATGTTATTAGTAATTACTTGCAAGCATAAAAGAAATAACATGAACACATGAGACACCTAGATTTAACGTCGAAACCCAATTTAAGAAAAACCACCAGTGTAACTAGTTACTTTTTTCACTCTTCTAAAGTGAGCCCTATTAGGAGCCAACCCTATTAAAGGTTATAAAACACACTATTAGGGGTGACACTATTAAAGGATTTAATCACCTTGTTAAAGTGGCCTTGCAAAAGGTCTTGAAACAATTCAATGGAATTGCCACCTTGTTAGAGGATTTACAAATGGCTGTTAAACCAATTTTGTTAAGAGATTTTAGTTCACTACTACAATGGTTAGAGAGTAACAATGAAATGACCTAATTGTGATGCAACTGAATTGTTGATTACAGATCTCTACTCTAGTTCATACTTGATCCTTCCTAATCGAATAGCACTTTACTGCTCCACAACGATATCTACTTATCTTTCAAGTTCACTTCCTCTACTTATCTCTTTCAACTTATTCAATTTGCATCTTACACACTTTGAAATCACAACTTACCTTTTACTTATGTCTTCTAGATTGTCAAGTTGGCTCAAATACAACTTAGAATAACCAATATTCATCACCTCGGTCAGCTAGAATCAATAGGTAAAATAATTAAGATTTACATGCCAAAATAAGAAAATCCTTTGGAAGCTGACCTAGCTCAGTAGAAACTAATTTTGAATCAATTTCCTTTGTTGACCAACATAAGCTTGGTTAACCTTGTGAACTTGCAAAATTCCTTTGGTAACCAAGTGAACTCAGTTAGCACTGATGCTGCTCAACTTTCCCTTTGTTAATTGAGTGAGCTCAATTAAAACTCTTTTCTACTTAACTTCTTTCTACAATCAAGTGAGCTCAGTGGAAACTGCCTTCTATGTTGAGTAAACTCAAGAACACTTAGTAGACTAGGAAAACTGTCTTCATTGGCCAAGTGAGCTTGGCATGCACTATCTGTCAACTGATATGACATTTGTGTAACATCAAAGACAACACACAATTAATCAATTGTATCTGACAGTCCACAAACCCCTCGAATATTTTAGTTTCACAACTAAGAAGTCAATTAATATCATATGTGCACAAGGAAAAGTGGGTTTTAAATAGAAATACACCATTCTATTGATGGGTAATATTTAACATTATTATTTAAAATAAACATTTCTAATTTGAAATGTATTGCTAGTTATCTTTGGCAAGTGGCTGATTTCTATTATAGTGAAGCAGAGGGGGCATTAGGAGGTGTCGTTACTTTTTGGAACCCAAGTGTTGGTAAAGGAAGTTTAATTCACTATTCTAGATACTATCTTATTACTGAACATAAGAAGGGTGATAAGATATGGAATATCATCAATGTGTACGCTACTAATACTAGGGAAGGAAAATTTTGTCATTGGGAGGAGCTATCTATTTTTCTCTCTTGCAATAAAAATACTTTTTGTATGGGAGATTTTAACTTGCCTTTGTACCCATCGGAGAAGGTTGGAGGAATGGTAGACTTTGATGACAACATGAAGGATTTGGCTGAATTCATTAATAAAAATGATTTAATGGATATGGAGATGCATGGAGTGATGTTCACATGATTGAACAATAGGAAGAGAGCTGACCTTATCCAAGTCAAATAGGATAGACTTTTGGTTCTAGCTGGTTAGGAGTGCCTAACTTCCTCCTCTCTCAAGGATTACCTAGTACTATCTCAGATGATGCTCCCATCTTTTTTAATTGGAAAGAAGAGTCCCAAGGTGGCCCAAGACTTTTTAGTTATGAAATTACGTGCCGATCCTATCCTAATTTTGGCTCTAGGATGGCAAAGTGGTGGGGGATTTGTGTGGAAGGGATTGCTATGTATAGAATTTTTGCTAAGCTGGAGAACATTAGAAGGAATGTGCAGCCCTAGAGGAAGAGATATTTTTGTGATATCTTTTAAGACTAAGGTGGAAGTGGAAGAAAAGTTATAAGAGCTTCAAAAAGAAATGAGGGAGGACCTTGTGACAGAAAATATGATCCAAGAAGAGAACAAATGTAAAAAGGTTTGGAAGGAAATGATGATCAAAGAGGAGACCTTTTGGAAGCAGAGATCCAAGGTATTATCGCTCAAGGTGGGAGATAGGAATACTGCATTTTTTCATAGATCAGCCTCAATTAATAAAAAGAGAAATACTATTGATAATTTCAAAGATAAAAATAAGGTGAACCTTATGTAAACTAAAGAAATAGGAAACTTGGCGACTATTTATTTCAAGAACTCTTATTTGGAAGAGAAAAGAAATATTAGGGAAGAGAATAGGCGATGGATGATTAATTCCATGCCCAAGGTGATCTCGGCTGAAGAGAATGAGGAACTTGCACAAGTGGTCACTGAGGAGGAAGTTTGTACATCTGTCTTCTCTATGAAAAACTATAAGTCCATAGGACCTGAAGGTTTCCCCCCGGTGTTCTTCTAGCACTTTTGGGATGTTATTAAACTGAATCTCCTCTAGGCAGCTCATAAGTTTTTCAAAACTAGGAAACTTCTCAAACAACTAAACAAAATGTTTATTTCCTTGATCTCAAAGGTTAAAGACCTAGAGGTCCTATTTGATTTTGGGTTGGTTAGCCTTTGTAACACTACTTATAAGATTCTCTCTAAAATTTTGGTGAACAAATTAAAACTGATGCTGCATAAATTCATTGGGCAAACCCAGAATGGGTTTATTCTAGGATGCCAAATCCTTGATGCTGCCATAATGACCCATGAAGTTTTGCACTCAATGGAGAAAAGTGGTAATCTGGGTATGGCTTTGAAACTCAACATCTCTAAAGCTTATGATAGGATTAATTGGATTTTCTTATATAAAGTTATGGGTAAAATTGGTTTTAGTCAAAAAATTATAAGGATGGTGAAATACATGGTGGAACTGTCAACTACTTGATGATGGTGAATGGTTCATCTTGGGGGAATTTTGGTGGGGAAAGGGCAGTAAGATAGGGTGACCCTATCTCTCCCTATTTGTTTATCATGGTTGTTGAAGTTCTAGGAAGGGCGCTCTTGAGAAAGATTGAAGGGTGGGGAGTGATTAAAGGCATTAGACCTGCACCCATGCTTCTACACAAGGTGATACAATAGTTTTTGGATGACACCTTCCTAAGTGGGGAGTCCTCGGTGGGTGAAGCCAGAGCTTGGAAGTTAGTGTTGGAGATATATGCAGCTAATGTGGGATAGAAAATTAACTTGGATAAAACTAAATTGTTCTTTTTTAACACCCCCGCTGATATACAGCATAGGACTATAAATATTTTAGGGTGTAATACTAATAAGTTACCTGATACGTATCTAGGCCTCACCTTAACCATGAAGGATGTAAGTAACAACTTTTGGAATTGCATTCTAGAGAGGATGGAAAAAATATTGATCGGATGGAAAAGTAAAACTCTAAGTAGTGTGGGAAAGCTTCAACTTTTGATTTCCTCTCTCTAGGGGTTACCTGTGTACTTCCTATCATTGTTCAAAATTACTTAGTGCATGGTTGATAAATTGGAGAAAATACAACATAACTTCCTTTGGTTGGGAGGAAGTGAGAAGGTAAGGCTAAGTTTGGTTACTGGGATCCAATTTGTAAACTAAAAAGTAGAGGAGGTTTGTGAGGAAGGAAGATAGCTGATCTAAATTATGCACTTCCCACCAAGATGGGGTGGAACCTGATGAAGGAGCAATCCAATTGGTGCAATATTATGAAGGCTAAGTATCTTGGGAATTTGAAGTTTTCTCACTACACCTGGAGAAATGATCTCCCAAAGCGATCTAAGATTTGGGGAAATATTATGAAGAAAAGAACCCTTTTGAAAGAAGGTGTAAGGTGGCTAGTGGGAAATGGAGATCAGATTAACTTCTGGGAGGATCTATGGCTTACTAATAAATAGTGAACAAAAATAAAGTTTGGGTGTCTTTGGAACCACCTTCAAGAGTAGGGGGGAGGAATGGTTGCTGATTTTATTTTCCCTAGGAGGAAGTGGAAGAAGGTCGAGCTACAATAGAATGCTATGGTTGGAGGGGACTTGATAGAAAAGCTAAGTGTTTTGCTAGAAGGGTACAAAATCCCAAGAAGGGATCAAAATGATGAATTCATTTGGAAGGCCACTTCAATGGGGGAGTTCTCTATTAAGTCTGCCTATAAATTAAGGTTTGATAGAAATTTGGAACTTAATCATTGTGGGAATATATGGTTTAATCATCTAATACCTAAGATTAATATATTCTGGTGGACAACCATCCATGGGAAAATTCTTACTATAGATAACCTTATGAAATGGGGTTTCCAATTATCAAATAGATGCTACTTGTGTAAGAAGGAGGAGGAGAATATTCCCCACTTGTTCTTGCATTGTAGCTATGCTTCTAATATTTGGGGGAGGCTTTTACAAAAGCTGAAGGTGAACTAGGTGTTTAATAAGGATGTGGTGCAATTTGTGGAGAATTGGTGAGGCCCCTTCACTCACCCCCTCCTTGTTAGGTTGTGGTTTAGGTTATTTCCCCCATATTTTTTGGGGTATCTAGAAGGAGAGAAATAACAAGGTGTTCAAGAATGAAGATAAAGAGGAGGAACTTGTGGTGGAAAAGATATATAAACTTACGGTTGAGAATATGAGTTGCAGCAACTGAAGAAAACTGACACTCTCTCCTAGTGTGCTAGAGGTTAGAGCAGCCAAGGGTTGTAAATTAGAGGAGGGAGATAATGGAGATTGATCACTCCAATTTGTTGGCTAGGAAAAGGACTAGATGGGAATCCCCACCTCTGAATTGGGTTAAGCTCAATTTTTATGGTGCTGCTAGAAAGGAAGGCTCAACTGGAGGAGGAATGATTAGGGATAGCAAGCGAAGGATGTTGTTGGCATATTCTAGATAGCTAGGGAAAGTGTTTAACAATACCGTGGAGGTGATGGCTCTATATTGGGGTTTAAAATTGGTGATGGGCTTGGGATGCAGAAATGTGGAAATTGAAGGTGATTCAAAAATCATCATAGAAATTGTTAAAGGTAACATGAGAGAAGGATGGGTGATCAAATGTGTGATAGAAGACATAAGACACCTAGTAGCTAATTTTAATAGGTTTGATTTGAATCATATATTTTGGGAGGGAAATAGTGTGGCAGATGGTATGGCGGTGTTAGGCCTAAAGGCAAAGAGACTAAGATCTTGGAGGGAATTTAATGCATTGCCAAATTTGGTAAGAGATTTAGTGAGTAGAGAAATTAAGAAGGATCAATCCTAGTAGGAAAGATATTTTAAATTTTTGTATCATGCTGTTGAGTTGGAGGAAAGGACAAAGCCATGAAGGACAAATAGCTAGGAGTGATGGAGATAGTACTAGTAATAATAAATTCATATGGCCCAAAATTGAAAGATTTTTGAAATTTAAGAAGAAAGGATTCTTAGTTTTTTAATGATTTTCCTATGTGTGTTCTTGTATGTTGGACATATAAAAGGTTTAAATTTTAAATGGTTACTATGTATTAGGAATGATGGAAAAGATTGGGAGGAAAATAGAAATGTTCAACACGTGACATTAATTAAATAGGTAGAAGAACATGACAAATATAATTAATTAATTAATAACTAATTATAATGTCAAGGGAAATATTAAATAAATTAATATAGTCTTCTAGGACGATTTTAAGCGTCTACATATATAGTGTTTATATAAAATGAGATTACTTTATCTTTAGTTTCTTTCCAAGATAATAGATGACTAAAGAATTTAGGAGGTGATTATTCATATTTTTGAAATATTCCAATGTAAGCTTTTTGAATTTGTTCTTGTCAAGTTCACATGAAAACAATGGAAATTTTAAAATAGAAGCCAGTGTCTTTTTGTATTTGAACTCCTATTAGATATGAATGATATTTTCCAAGAACTATTTCAAAACTTTTTATCCAAAAATTAATTTCTTACAAACCATTCAAAATTCGTTCCTCATCTTATTTTATCAATAAAATAAAAGGATATAAAGACAACATGTTAAAACATAAATCTTGTGCTAACCATTAAGATAGCTACCTATTGATCCTTGTTTTTTTTTAAATGAAGGCTTTATATGTTATATTTTTGAGCATGCATCAATACACAAATCTTCTTAGAAAGAAGAAAAAATAAAATTCTCTAAAATTTATTATTCTCAGTAGTTAAATAAAAATTATCTATTGAAGGAAGATAATGAAACATGGTATGCATGATATTCCATGACATATCTAAGCACCCCTTCTTGGAAAATCAACAACTAAAGGTTACTCTCAGTAGTTAATTGAAAATAATATGTTGAAGGAAGATAATGAAGATATTCCATGACATACCTAAACAACCCTTCTTGGGAAATTGACCACTAAAGATGAGCTGTAACTTTCATTATTAGAAAAACTCTTGTGTTTTGTATCATCCTTTATCACCTACAAAACTATAAAAATAAATAAAAAAGACCAAGAGTTTTTCTTATAGAATAAGCTATACTATTAGTCATCCAATCTCACAAAAAGTCTAATTTAACTTAAAGCTTTAAAAAAGACCCATTTGCTAGGCACTTGAAATATTTTGTAGATGTCCTTGTGCTTTGGTTTTAAAGGTTTGGCATTTTGTCAAAAATTTTGCATGTATGAACTATTTACTAATTTCTAATATTTTAGGGCATGTTTGGATTGGTTGGTCACAAGTTCTCGATTCTATCATAATGCAAAACTAAATGTACAAATATCTTCCTTAAGAACAATATCAGTGCACCTTGGAAACATGATTATCCAAAGTAGCACAATATTTTAACAACAGATATGAAATTGAAATAACCAAAAAAGTTAGCCCAAAAAGAAGATTCAAAGCCTCAAATTTAGAGAATTTGAAGATACAACCTTCATCCACAAAATATACATGAATGTTTCCATTATGTTATGCCTAATCTTAAAGAACCATTTGAAAATCAAAATTGGAGTTGTGAAAAGATATAGAGGCATCAATAATAACCTTTCATTTATTACCACTTTCTTTGCAATGAACAATGGACTATATATGATGCATTTTGGCACTATTATAAGTTGTGTTCTAGCACTATAGGGAAGAGGGATTCAAATTCTAGCTTCTAGCATCCAAAGGATGTCTTTGGCAACAAAATTGGAAAAACTATTTTAAGAAATCCTATATGTATATCGAAATCAGTAGCTTCTATGAGACCACATTTCTTTGAGGAACTCTTTAAAACAGTCCATGACCATCCTACATATACATCTACAAGGAGAAATTTTCAAATAAGATAATTTATTAACAATTTTTTTCCTAGAAATATCTAGACATGGTGGGTAGCTTGAGTTTGTCAGTAGGAATATGTGGTATCGAGGTCTGTTTTTAGCATAGCAATGGGAGGCATTTTGGCATGTTATGTTGTACTCTTTGGAGTCAAAGTAATTCTATTAAGATCTCTTGTAAATAGAGTTTCACTATTTTTCCTTCAATGTGTGTTCATCCTCATTAGATGAGCTTTCATTTTCTATAGATGGTGGACATCTGTGCTATATTTTAAAGAGTTGACAAATTCCTAGAATAATTCCAAATGTGTCTTTCTTGCAGGCATCTCCCACTACCTTCAACTGGAAAAATATTTATTTGGCTTCATAGCACATATGATCTTATGTGCATGAAGAACTCTACACTTTGGTATGGATTTAAGGCACATAAAAGTTATAAAAAGATAAAAGTATACTTGAAATCATTATTTACTATTATAAAGGTGTTTATCTCTCTACTCCTTGTTGTTCCCTAGTTTGTGTTTCACTTTATAACTACTATTGTAACAATCTTAATACGCATGCTCTTTTGGGGGTTATTGGCTTTGTTTTGTCATGTAAAATGTTTGTAGACCAATATGTAAGGAAGCTAAGGTGTGTGGAATTGCTTCCTACACTAATCTTTGAGGGGACGATTATGCAAATTCAACTAACTATTGCAGAGATCTCAAGAGATGCATAATAATATAATAAAAATAACAATGAATGCATAACACAATGATTACATGAGGAAACCCTTCCATGAAAAAAACCCCACCCTCCAAAACCCACACAATGTATTCTCAAATCTAGAAGATTACAATACACTTGCAATGTAAGTTCTTATAGAAGCACATCACCATAACTCATACTTGTAATCAAACTCAGAGAGACTCCTAGCATCAGTCTTGAAAACTAAACTCAATGATTCAAATACATCTCCAAGCCCTCCTTTTATAGTGATTTGCCACTTGGAAACCATTTTTGGTTTTACAAAACCATAGGCCAAAACCATGGGCAAAACAACCATGCCACATGTTACCCACTTGTAATTTGTTACTCCAAGAATATCATTTTCATCCATAATTGTGTCCTCTAGTTTAGACCCCCATAAAATTCATATAATGAGTTGTTTGCACTCTAAAAATAGACCTTCTACATTTTTCTAGAGACTAGACACATTTTTAACAACTCATACACCTTTTTCTAACTCATAAACATGTGGAAAACTACCACAAACAAATTCTAGAATTTTCTAAATTTTCTAGAGTTTTCTAGAAAAAGCTTGCAAGGTTGAGACACAATTATCAAAATTCTCCCACTTGTCAAACACCTTGTAGGAGTTAGGGGATCCACAGTGTCATGGACTTAATTGCTAGGGTCAAGAGGCCCATAGACTCAGAACACCATCTAAACTTCTATGTGCTCACGGGCTTAGTTAATGCATCAACAACACTCACCAAAGTTTCCACCTTTTTCAACTTCACCTTGCCATCCTCAACAATATCTCTCACAAAATTATAGTGTACAAAAATGTGGTTGGTCCTGGCATGAAATTTTAGGTTCTTTGCTAGGCAGATTGCACTCTGACTATCACTATAAGTTGTCACTGCACCCTGTTTGAACTCTATATCTAAACATAGTCTTTTAAGCCAAATGGCTTCCTTGCAAGCATGACTAGCTTCCATATACTTTGCCTCTATAGTGGACAAAGTGACCATAGCTTGTTTCTTGTGGCATTAGAATGATTGCACCACCGAATATGCACTGGTGGATCTTCTTCTATCAATATCACCAGCTTAGTCTGAATCCACATAGCCTTGAATATCCAAGGAATGCTCATATATTGTTCCATGAAAACATATAGAGTACTCTAAGGTACCCCACAAGTATCTAAAAACTCTTTTTACTACATCCAAATGTGCTCTTCTTAGATTAGACATATAACAGGAAAGTACTCCCACTGCTTGGGCAATGTATGGTCTTATGTAGACCATAGCATATATCAAAGTTCCAACAACACTCTGATACAATACTCAACTCATCTCTTCCATCTCCAATAGGGATGAAGGACACTGTGAGATAGAAATCTTTGTTCCTATAGTAACTGGAACACTCAATGGTTTGAAATCCTACATATTGAATCTTCTTAGAATATTACCAACATACTTACTCTGGCCTAGCCAAAGTTTTCTATTTTGTTTATTTCTTATGATCTCCATACCTAGAATGTACCTTGCTACACCAAGATCTTTCATTTCAAACTTTTCTAAGAGCTAAGATTTTAATTCTGCAATCAAACCTTTTCCTTTGCCAATAAACAACATGTCATCAATAATAAGGCAATAACTAGGAAATAATCACCATCAAACTTGTAGTATATATAGTGATCAGATTTGGATTGCACAAATCCCAAACTCAATACATATGTATCAAACTTATGGTACCACATCCTTGGACTTTATTTTAAACCATACAAGGATTTCTTCAATTTATAGACCAAATGACTTTTACCTTTCACCACAAAGACCTCTAGCTATGTCATATAATTTCTTCCTCCAAATTTCCATGAAAGAAACATGTCTTCACATCCATGTACTCAACTTCTAGATCATAAGTTGTTGTAATAGAAAGTAAAAATTGAATGGATGTCATTTTTGCTACAGGAGAAAAAATTTCAACATAATCAATTCATACAACTTGAGAATAACCTTGTGCAACCAATCATGTTTTCTACTTCTCAATGCTTCCATCTAAACCCATCTTCCTTTTGAACACCCATTTACAACCTATAGGCTTCTGTCATTTAGGCACAGGTACAAGGTCCCATGTGTCATTCCTCTTAAGAGCTTCCATCTCTTCTTCCATGGCTATCTTCTAGGACTCTAAATCATTCATACCAAAATCCTCTTCTACAGAATTTGGTTCATCAATATTAGCATTAAAAGAAAATATACACCTCCTATCATCAAGAGAATATCCATACCTTTTTGGTGTTTTCCTCCATCTAGTAGACCTTCAAACAAGATCTACTTTAGGTTTAGGTTCATGATTAGGTTCTCCCTCTTCCTATGATGATTTAGAACTCATAGAGCTCTCTTCAAAAAAATGTCTTTCTAAGGGCCTCGATTCAACTTTCTTAAGTGTAGCAAGAAGTTGAATCACATCTTTCTTTTCTTTTATCTGTTATGGCTACACTGTAATAGAAGAAGACTTAGTTTCTCTAAAAATAACACTTGTAGAGTAAAATACATTTTGTGCAATAGAATCCCAAAGCTTATATCCTTTCACACCATAACTGTATCTGATGAAGATACATTTGATAGTTTTGTTGTCAAATTTTTTCTACTTCTCCTTTGGCAGATGAGCATATGCCTCACAACCAAAAACTCTCAGATGTCTAATTGAAGGCTTGTTGCCTGACCATGCTTCTATTGGTTCCTTATCAACAAGAGCTGATGTAGGAGACTTGTTTATTAGGTAGCAGGAAGTGGCTATAGCTTCGGCCCAAAAATTTTGTTCTAGTCCAGCTCCACTCAGCATACTCCTAGCCTTCTCCATCAAGGTCTTGTTCATTCTTTCTGCAACTCCATTTTGCTATGGAGAATACAGAATTGTCTTCTATCTTTTAATACCAAAATATTTACGAAATGTGTCAAAATTATTGGAGCAATATTCACAACCATTATCAATTCTCAAATGCTTTATCTTCTTTCTAGTCTACAACTCAACCATTTCTTTAAATTCTTTGAAACAACTAAAAACTTCAGCTTGACTTCTACAAAAATAAACCCATGTTCTTCTACTAAAATCATCAATGAAAGAAACATAATAAATTGATCTACCAATAGAAGGAACATCAACTAGACCAAATATATCTAAATGGATTAGATCCAAAATACATGAGGACTTATGAGGACTTGAGTAAAATTAAACGCAATTTTGTTTACCATAGATACAATGCTCACAAAAATCAAAATCAAAATTGCAGTCATTCAAACCATCAATAAGGATTTTATTCTTTAAGGTTTGTATACATTTCTCAC
The DNA here is from genome assembly GCA_028749045.1 of Cupressus sempervirens. Lineage (NCBI taxonomy): Eukaryota > Viridiplantae > Streptophyta > Pinopsida > Cupressales > Cupressaceae > Cupressus > Cupressus sempervirens. Next base: position 846,499,972 of record CM053783.1, read on the forward strand.
CTATTTGGCTGAGTCTATGATGCCATAACATAGTCTTCTTTGTAGGTAACTTTGATCCAGTAGGTAGAGGACCCTTGGGTACCTAAAAACCATGACCATCTATTGAAAGAGAAATCCTCTCCTTCTCCAACAAAGTAGTCCTCTTCAAAATCTTAATAAAAGTACTATTGCACTCAACTATGCATGCACTCAAAATCTTAATAAAAGTACTATTGCACTCAACTATGCATGCATCAAGCTAGTACAATGTACACAATCTTCTTCCTCTTACTATTACGATAGCACCTCTCACCATTTTCACACCTGCTTTAGGAAATTGTACATGCACACCCACATCTATTAGTTTACCAATAGATAACAAATTCCTCTCTAGTTTGGGATATGCAAGACACCATCAAATCTTCTAATTCTACCATTAGAAAATTTCACATGAAGATTTCCATGACCAACAATATCAAGAACTGAGTTATCACCCAAATGCACCTTCCTAACATCAAACTTTTCATACTTACTAAACTAATTTCTATTAGGAATCATGTGAAAAGATGCACTTGAGTCTATCAACCATGCATTGTCACCTGCATGAGTGGCCAAGGCTATGATGAAACCATCTCCATCTTCCTTCTTGGACTCAGAATCAAAATCTTGCTTCTTCTTCTTTTTATTTTCCTCTTTGCAGTCCTTTTAGAAGTGTCCATGTTTTCCATAATTCCAGAAGATCACCTTGGACTTACCAAGAGATTTTGATCTCCCCTTATTCTTGGACTTAGAACGAACATGCTACTTTTCATTTTTGCCTCTTTACTTTGGTCTTCCTCGAACACTCAAAGCCTCTTTGGCATTAAGAGAGACCTTCCTTCTCATCTCTTCAAAAAGTAGAGAACCAACAACTCTTCCATCTTCAAGACAACTGAAGTGCTCCTATGACCATGACAAGGCTATCCCATGAGTTTGGAAACAAACATAGAAATATTTGGCACCTTTCTTCTTCATCCATCCACACCCCAACTAAGGTCAACTAAGTCACCAACATATTAAAACTTTCAAGATGCTTAGAAATCCATCCACCTTCTTCCATTGTCAAGGAATACAACTTCTTCATCAAGAAAATATTATTCACAAGTGATTTCACTTGATGGATCTCACATAGCTTCTTCCAAAGCTTATTCATGATAGGTTCTTCATGGACATTAATAAGTATAGAGTCTGCAAGACATAATCTAATGAGACTTTTAGCTTTTTTGTCTCTCACATCATACTTTGTGGTTGAAGTTGGATCTATGGGCCTCAGCTTCTTTTAATTGACTGCATCCCATAGATCTCGATCAATCAATAGATCTTCCATCTTTAGCTTCCATATTTCAAAGTTTATGCCAGAAAAATTCTCTACATCAATCATCCCTAATGTGCTTGCCATATTTGCAATCATGCAACACAAAATTAAAAATCTCTACACAAGCTCCACTCAAACCTTGATTAGCTCAAGAAACCTTGTACCCAACAAATAAAACCAAAATTGGCCAAGCTCTAATACCACTTGTAAGGAATATAAGGTGTGTAGAATCACTTCCTACACTAATCTTTGAGGGGAAAATTATGCAAATTCAACTAACTATTGCAAAGATCTCAAGAGATACATAGTAATATAATAAAAATAACAAAGAGGACATAACACAATGATTACAATGGGGAAACCCTTTCTGGAGAAAAACCCCACCCTCCAAAACCTGTACAATGTATTCTGAAATCTAGAAGATTACAATACACTTGCAATGCAAGTTCTAATAGGAGTGCATCACCACAACTCAAACTCAGACTCAAACTCAGAGAGACTCCTTCTTGCACTAGTCTTTCAAACTAAAATGGATGATTCAAACACCTCCCCAAGCCCTCCTTTTATAATGATTTTCCACTTGAAAAATATTTGTGGTTTTAGAAAATTATAGGCCAAAACCATGGTCAAAACAACTATGCCACATGTTATCTACTTGTAATTTATAACTCTAAGAATACCATTTTAGTTTATAATTTTGTCCTGTAGTTTAGACCCCCATAAAAGTACTCTAGTTTAGACCCCCATAAAAGCCATATAATGAGTTTTTTACACTCTAAAAATAGCCCTTCTACATTGTTCTAGAGACTAGACACATTTTTAGAAACTCATACATCTTTTTCGAACTCATAAACATGTGGAAAACTAGCACAAACAAATTCTAGAATTTTCTAAATTTTCTAGAGTTTTCTGGAAAAAGCTTGCAAGATTGAGACACAATTCTCAAAATGCTAAACTAGATCAAAAGATGAACAAATATGAAGAAGCTTTGAAGTCCGTAGGAATTAATGCAAAAGAGCCAACCAGTTAGTCAAATAATTAGCTGAGGACCATCCATTTTACCCCTGCTCATGATAGTGGTATCAAACACAACTCTATGTCCTCCATCTTCTACATGTTGGGTAGTCTTTGTAAGTAGCACCATGGTAGGGCAGATGGCTATGCTCCCTCTAAGTAGCTCCATGTGGGCTAACCAACATCACCATGTTGTAGAAACCCCTTTTCCAGCATACCATTTATTTTGTCGAGCAAAATTTTCACAGGGTGAACTATTTGTCGGCCTAAATAAGACACTTACCTATGAAGAATCCTTCGAGAAGTAGTCTATCAGCTAAATATAATTGTTGATACTATAATTTATCTTGTAAGATAAAATATTTAATGTATATTTGTAAAATTAAATGTTTGATTATGCTTTCTAATTATATTATGTATAAAGAAATTAAAATGTTGGTCATTTTCTTTAAAGAAGTACGACATAAGATTGTACATTTATCCTTAGATAATAAACTTTAAAAAAACTCTATCCCAAATAATTTTAAAAGAGAATAGAAGGTTTGTGCCAAGTAGATCCATATTTGATGGGATAATAATAGCACAGGAAGCCACAATTCAATTCAAAGTGATAAAAAATCAAACATGATATGTGAATTAGATTTAAAAAAACATATGAAAAAGCTGATTGGAGGTTTCTTTGCAAATGTTTAGAAGCATTTGGAATCAATTAAAAAAATATAGAAATTTGATAAATTATTGGATTTCAAGTCATAGATTCTTAGCTTTCATTAATGAATCTTCATATTTTAGTTTTTTGGATATATCTCAAGGTTTAAGGCAAGGAGCTCTAATATCACACTTCCCATTTATAATAATAGTAGACTCTCTAGGATGATCCATAAGAAAAGCTCAAGAAAATGAGCAAATAAGAAGAATTAGAATCACTAGTGCATTTCCTACCATATTGGACCAACATTTTATAGATGCCACGATGGTCTTTGACTTTAGAGAAAACAAGACACAAGGCAATTCAAAACCATCCTACACATGTATTCTAAAGCACTAAGACAACTTAGTAGTCATCAAAATTTAGAAGTACTATTCTTTGTGAATCCTAGAAAAGCAACAAAGATAATTAACATTCTAGGATTCAAAAGGGAAAAGTTGCCCTACAAATATTTGGGTTTACCATTAGCAAAATGCATCAAGTCCACAAAATTATGCAAACCAATTAGTAAAAAAGTAAACAAAAACATGGAGTCCTGAAAAAAGAAGATGGTTATAATGGGTAGGAAGAGTTTCCATGTTAAAATTTTGACTACTTATTTATTAAATATCTTGCCTATCCCTATCAACTAGAGAAAATGATAAGTTTTTTAAAAAAATGAGCTCATTTGATTGATTGGAAATGGTTGAAACAAAAAAATAGCAATGATTATATGGGAAAAATATGCGGACCTGAAGAATTAGGGGGGCATATGTTTAAGAAACCAAATACAACAAAAGATAGCATTTAGGGCTAAATTAATATGAAACATGTTTAAATAACCACACATAAAAATCTCTTAGATAGCACAATACAAATACTTAAACTTAATGAGTATTTGTGGAATTTTGAGAACATTAAATTCAGTAAAAGAATCTAAGGCATAGAACTTCATCATCAAATGTAGAGATTTTATCATAGAGTAACTCACATGGGATATTGGAAATGGACATAATATATCATTTTAGAGTGCTTCTTGGAGAGGATACGAGACAATAGACAACATCATAATTATTGAAAAGGCCAAAGTATTATTGGAACAAGTGTAGAGAGTGTGTGTGAGTGGTTATGTATAGATACCTGGTAGATTCCATCCTTGGAATGAAAATGGAAATCACTTGAAAATATCCCACTTCTAAGAGAAGATATAAAACAATTAGAGTGCATTCTACAAAATAGAACATTAGTAAATTAAAAAAATTAGTGAAGATAAACTAGTTTGGCATGGGACTAAACTCGACGAATCTAACTTTTGAGATTGATATAATTTTGCAATTAAGAAACAAAAATTCAAAAAGATGGAGATATTGATACAATTCTTTGGGGATAATATGTGCCTTCCAAAGATAGAATATTGACATGGGTAACATTATAGAATTGTGTCTTCATTGTAGAACAATTTAGAAAAATTAGGTTCGTTGGGAAATCTAGGTGTGTCCTCTACAAAAAAAAAAACCATATCTTTCTTAATTCCCCTTTAACTCAAAAGTGTTGGACATGTTTGTACAATAAATTAGGGTTCAGATAATGTTCCTACTTAATTGTACATCACAAGTCTTAAATTTTGACCTAATTTGAAAAAGAAGAATTTTTATTGAATGATGTGGATTGTTTCACCCTTATCATTAATGTGGAAACTATGAAAAGAAATGAACTAAAAGAAATGAAAAAAATGGTATTGGAACCTCTAATAAACAAGATATAGGATACAATACTATAATTCATCAACAACAAACTTGAAACATATTGTGAAAGATGCTTGGTTCATCAATTCAAATGGGAAAATCAGGATTAGATGGTATAGGCTAAAGATTCCTACATTTTATGGAAATGAAGAACAACAAGTGAAAAGGATAGAGCTGAGAGTGTATGAACTCCACCAAAATTAGGATGGTTTGAACTAAATTTTTATGGAGTCTCTCAAGGTAATAATAAAGCCTCACAAATAAGATGTGGGACCTTAATCAACCATACATATTGAGAGGCTAATATGGAAGCTAATCAAATAGAAAATATTGTTGATGAAATGGAGTTGGAAAAAAATGGACCAATAGATTAGAATAATACAACTTAGATTTTGTTTGGAAAGAGACTAGATAACATATAATAGATTGAGAATCACTTTGTAATAATGGATAGACAAAATAAAAATAGACTAAACTAAAAAATAAACTAAAGCCTAGAGCAAGCTACATGAATGAAGATGTTAGCACATACTATGATACAACAAGGACAAAGAGAATGAAATTGATAAATTGATCACTCACAATGCAAGAGGGAATATAATCATTAAAATGTATTACCACATGATTGAGATAAAATACCTAATGATATAGTCACATCACAATTAAGTGCATCACTCCTACCTT